>QYAN01000085.1:0-157592 GCA_003988815.1 Chlorencoelia australis
CGAGGTTGCAAGGGTAGACAGTAGTTATAGGTGCTTAGAAGGTTCGATTCAATTGAATAACTAAGTATAGTATAGAACTAATTTCTGGCCATTCTCTGCAGGCCAGAGTCCCCTTCTTATAGTTCTCTCTCAGGGCCCAGACCTTATAAGCTTTGCTTAAATTTATGTAATTTTCTTATATTTAGACCCTTTAAACTTTGAGGATACTTAGTATTATTAATGTTATAACTCTTAGTATATTATTTAAGGTCCTTAGCTATGCTTGGCATTAGGTAAGTATGTTCTAGAACTTTAAGCCTCCTACTTAGTAATCCCACGTGCAACTATATAATATAATATCCTCTTTTATGCTCTGGTTTACCAGAGTATAGTTGTGGTAATATATTTTAGAATAAGCAATTCTAAAATGACTTATTAGTTTTGCTATAGAATATCGTAGAAGTAATGCGAAGAGAATTCTTTATGGGAGTTTATAGAGAAGCGAAGGTAGTTATAAAGGTATTTTCTTATTATGCTTTTATTTATAAATTATATATTTGCTTTTTCTTTTTTATTTATTTTAAACCTCCTTTTATAATAATAGCAAACTTATTATATTGTGTTTTAAAGCCTAAGTATTTTAAGGGCCCTAAACTTCAAGTAGAGGCCGATAATTGGCCACAGGTAGGGAGGTGTTTAAAGTGCTTTAAATACCTACTTATTAATCCTTATATAAAGTATAAGTTTTTATCTAGCAGGAAGAATTGTTATTGTTATAGTAAGGGTAGAGGTTCTTATAAGAAGATAGATTTATCTTTACTATTGTTTATAGTTGCTAATAGCTTTATAGATTCCTTATGACCTTTACGAAGCTTGTTATAACTGGGAGATTGCCTGTGAAATGTTTGTGGTGTGGCTTGACGAATATCCTATATAGAAGTTTGAAGAAAGCTGGGATGAGCCTGATATTTTAGAGGAGGTGGAGGATTTCTTAGATTGTTTTAACTTTGAGGCTTTTAAGAATGCCTATAATTTTAGAAACTTTTTATATAAGATTAAAGATATTAATAAAAAGGCTATTTGGAAAAATGTTTTTTATGTGCGTAGACTAGCCTCCTTCCCTGCGGAGGTATTACTAACCTTTAATATAGGAGTATATATAGGTTTATTTTTAGGAGGTAGAGCTGATTTTATAAATTAGTATTGCCCTTTAGAATAGTATCTCTTTTTTTGCGAGTATTATGGAATGGCTTTTTATTTAGGCTATTTGTAATTTGACTTGGAAGGTTTAAGCCTTTCGAGAGAGTTATAAGGTTTAGGTAGGTTCTATTTAGCTTATATATTATATTGCTAATTATATATAATATAAGCTTATTCCTAATAAGAATGAAGAGGTAGATAAGTTAGTATTTTGGCATTTTATTTAAAATTAGTTTCTTTTTTAAGATCTTCTTTAATTTTTTTTCTTATTTTTTGGCTATTTATTATTTTTTAAAGCTTTTCTAGGTGCTAGAAGGTTGCTAAATTTATATTATTAGTTATAAGTAATTAAGAGTTTTTTGGAATTTTCTAAGTTTAGATAGGCTAATAACTAGATATTATAATTTTTTGGCTAATTCTTTTACTTAATAAAATATCTTCTATTTTTGCTTTACTTATTTTAAATATAATCTATAATTCTTTTAATTTTTTATTTTTATTTATTCTCTTTATTTGCTAGCTTTAAAAGTATGCCGCTAGGATAGCTGTCAGGCTTTTAACCTTTTTTTGCTATATATTTTTCTAGAAGTAATATATAAAATACTAGATATAATTAATTATAAAAATCTAGTAATTCTAGCTTATATATAGCTTTGCTAATATATTTAAGTATTTTAAATAAACCTATAAATTTAGAAGCTAATTTATCTATTTTAAAATAGATATTCTTTATAGATAATATTATCTAGTTTCTTAGTAAATAATATTAAGCTAGCCTAGATTTATTAAAATAGCCTTTTTAGTTATTTTAAGCTTAATTCTATAGTTTCTATAACTTTTTTCTTTTATTATAAAGTAATTTGGCTCGTTCTCTAGCTATTAGTATCTTTTCTTATATTTTAACCTTAGGGTTTTAAGGCAATTCTAGGTAATATTTATAATATATATAAAAGGGTATATTTTATAATATTTAATATTTAAAATTATTATAGTAAAATTCTACAAAAGATAATTTCTTTGTCTAATTATCTTTATTAAAATTATAATAAGCTTTAAAATAATATTTAATATATTAGTTTTATTATTTTATTTGGCTATTTATTTATAAATAATATATTATATTTAAATATTATTTTATTATAAAATAATAATATAATATTAACTAAAACTAGCTTATAAATACTATTCCTTTATCTGAAATAATTCCTCGAGATATTTTAAATAATAAAAATATTTCTTTCTAGAATATCTTTATAAGCTTTAATAAGTTAATAGTTTTATAATAGGGAATATATCTAAATATCTTTAAATATCTATCTATAATAATAAAAATAATATTATATTTAGCTTTTCTCGTAGAGCTTATACTCTTTAGTAATTTTATTATAAAATTCATAGAAATCTCTTATCAGGGCCTATTAAGTTATAATAGGCTACTAAATAGTTTATATAGCTTATATTATTTAGCTTTAACTTTTTGGCAAATATTATATTCTCGAATATATTTTTAAATATTTATTTTTATATTTATCTAATAAAAGTATTTAAATATTAAGAAAAGGGTTTTATTAACCTTATAATAATCTATTAAAGGATTATTATAATATATTTTTAGTATTTCTTAATATATTATAAGGTCTATAGGAATAATAACTTAATTATTATATTTGAAAAGCCCTATAGTATTTTTATATTAGATAGTTATATTATTAGCTTTTCTTTTGCCTATTTTAATACTAAAGATATCTTAATAAAATTTATTATCTTACTAAGTAAGCTTAACTAAGTCTAGGAAAGATACCTCTATAAAAGCAAGTATTATAGCTTTTATTATAGTAATATATATCTATCTTCTAGAAACTAAATATTTATAATTATCTAGGGGTTTAATAAAAGATTTTTCCTCTTAAATAGCTTTGTAATTATTATTCTAGAAGTATATAATTGAATAATTAGCATATATAGCAAAGCTATAGGGTATTTTAGCCTATTCTAAAGATATTAAGTATATAACCTTATTATAAGATATTTCAGCCTATTCTATAGGTACTAAGTATATAATCTTATTTAGTATTCCCTTAGTTACTTCTAGTTGCCTACGGCTGGCTAGTGCAAATCTGCCTCTTATTTTTTCTTGAAAGGTGGATAATTATATTCTTTTAGCTATTTCCTGACTTTTCTCATAGTTAGAATACCTACTAGTAGGGTTTGCTAAGTTTAGCTTACCCTTTTAATATAAAATCTCGAAATTATAGGATGCCAGATATATAGCCTATCTAGCCTATTTCGCTTCTAGATATTTTAGGTTTATAAAATATTAAAGGTTATTATAGTTTATAAAAACCTTAATTATATATTAAGCGCCTTTTAAATAATATTTCTATTATTTAAAATACTTTATAATAGCTAAAAGCTTAGTATTATAAGTTTAATAGTTATTTTCGGGTCCTTTAAGCTTTCGCAACTAATATATTATTAGGTGCTAGTGCTTTTTAGTTTTATTAAGGCCCTTATTTTATTAAAAGAGAAAGCCAGCTAAAGCAAAGCCCAATATATTAATTTCAATATATATAGGCTTAAATAGATTAAAATAAATTAATATAAATATCTATATAAAGGCTGCCTTTAGCTTTTTAAAGCTTTTCTTTACTCTTAGTATCTAGGTAAAGGGACTATACTTTTGGCTATTTTATATCTCTATTAAAAGGTCTATTATATTTTTAGTAATTTTTAAATATTAATATATAAAATATTTATAAAAGTTAATAAACTCTAAAAAAACCTATACTTTTTTAAAAGATTTAGGTTCTAGTTACTCGATAATTAAGCTGACCTTTTTAAAATCTACTTTAATTCTTTTAGAATTTATAATAAATTTCAAATATTTAATCTCATTTATATTAAAGCTATATTTATTAAGCTTATAATAAAGCTTATTTTTTTATAGCCTCTTTATAACTTAATATATATAATTATAATATTATACTAGATTTTTAAAATAGATTAGAATATTATTTAAATAAACTATTATTATAATATCTAATAATCTAGCTAGGAATTTATTAATATATGCCTAAAATATAGCTGGTATATTAATTAGCTTAAATAATATAACTAGATATTTGAAATGTCCATAATGGGTTCTAAAAGCCGTTTTCTATTTATAGCCTTTTTAAATCCGGATATAATAATACTTATTTTTAAGATTAAGCTTTATAAAGATAATAGCTTCTTTTAATTTATTAAGGGTCTTTTCTATTAGAGGAAGAAAATATTAGTTCTTAATAATAATCTTATTTAGGCCTTAATAATCTATATATAATTATAAAATATTATTTTTTTTAGATATAAATAATATTAATATTCTTATAGAATTAATAGAAGATTTTATCTATTTTTTTTTTATAGCTTTTATAATATAACTTTATAAGATAATTAATTATATTTCTAAAAAATTAAATATAGAGTTATATAAAGGCAAAATAATAGTTTTAATTATATATAAGGCTTTACTAAGCACCTTAGGTTTATCTATAGCTTCTTTATAAAATATATCTATATAGTTCTAAAGATATATTAAAAAAATATAAATTTCTTTTTTTAGTATTATAATAGCGAAATTAATCCTCATAAAATCTATATCTATAGTTTGTCATAAATAATATACTTTAAATTCTTCTTTTTTATTATCAAGTTCTTAGAGAAACTCCCTAGGAGTTAATATAGTTATGGCCTTTTCCTAGGGAGATATATATAATTATATTCTTTTTTTCTAGTTATAATATCTAGCTTTTTTAGCTTTATAAAAGAAATATCTAAAAACTAATAAGTAGCTAGTTTCCTAATATTTATAAAATTATAATTTAAAGAAATATATCTTTCCCCTATTATCTATGGCTTTTATTATTAAATTATAAGTATTTTAAACCTTAAATATATAATTATTAAAAATAATAAATTCTTTATTATATTTAACTATTAGTATAAAGCCTACTTTTTTTATAGACTTTTTATTAATAAAATTATTATTATTTCTTATATCTTCTGGGCCCCTAAACTATTTAGAGGCGCCTAGGATCTTCTAGATAACTTATATTTTGAAGTTTAAATACTTAGGCTGCTTATTAAATTATTTAGTATTTATAATTTAATTAAGTCTTTTCCCGTTATTTTTTCGGTATCTTTCTTATTTTTATTCTAAATTCCAAATATTTAGTAATATTTCTTCTATATAGCTATTATTTCTTCTTTAATTTTTATTTTATTAGGGTTTTATTTAGCCTATTTATTATACTTAAGGCATTTTTTATTTCCTAAATAATAACCTAAATTATTATAGATATAATAAATATTCTTAAAACTAATATTATTATTGCTTATTATAGCCAAGCCTTAGTTATATTATTTGTGAAAGTTTTCTTTCTTCTCTTTTTAATTATCCTTTAATTATATTAAGCCCTTTTTATCTTCTTATTTTAAAGACTTCTTCTAGCCATAAGGTCGTTTATTCGGGAAAAGGAGGTATTTAGCTTATTAAATATATTCTAGTTAATTATTAACTAATTTAATTATCCTTTCTTATATTTAAGCACTAAATAGCTCTTTTAATTTCTGCGCCCTTTTAATAGCCATTATAAGAATAAGAATATAATCCTTCTCTATTTTAGGATTTAAATCTATTTTTATTTTAATTATTTAAATATATAATTAACTAATTATCTCATATAATATTTATAGTTATAGGAATATAAGGTTCTCATAAGCATTAAGCATTTATTCCTCTTTACTATTAATTATATTCCTCAAGAAATCCTTAAACTTCTCCTAATTATCAGCTCCTTATAGTTTTCGGCTCTTTATATTAACTTTCCAGCAATTTTGCGGATTACTAGCAAGTATAATAGCTACTATATTTATTTAAATAAAGTATTAGTTATATATTTATAATTAAACTCTAAATATAGCTTCTTATACTTATATAAAAATCTACTATTTTTTAATATTTTCTCCTTTATATCCCTAAGAGTATTTTACTTTTATTAATCTTTCTTATTCTAATTTACTTTTCAGCATTTTTAGCAGAGATTTAAATTTAATAAAATTAGAATTCACAAGATTAAATTCTAAAGTTTTATTTAAAGGTTGCCAACTTAATAAGACAGGTCGTTCAGAGGCATTGAGTTACTATATTTCCTATAATTGCTATTCAAGTGCCATAATCTTATTTTATACTTCCTATTCGGTATAATACTATTATAGCTGCGCTTTAAGCTTTCTTTCTAACCTTAAAAGTTCCAGATTTATAGCAGATTAGCTAGCTTAATTACTACTGCTTTAAATAGCACTAGGTACATCTTCAGTATAGCCACGAAATTATTAGCAAGTATTTACAGAAGGTCCTACTCGAGGTTGGTTTGTTATCTTAATTAAGTAATAGATGAACTACCAAGCTACCCCCTAAATAGAGAAATTAGCTTATAATAAGATTGCAAAGATAGACAGTAGTTATAGGTGCTTAAAAGGTTCAATTCAATTGAATAACTAAGTATAATATAGAACTAATTTCTGGCCATTTTCTGTAGGCCAGAGTCCCCTTCTTATAGTTTTCTCTTAGGGCCTAGACCTTATAAGCTCCGTCCAAACTCATATAATCTTCTTATACTTAGACCCTTTAAACTCCGAGGATACTTAGTACTATTGATGTCATGACTCTTAGTATATTATTCGAGGTCCTTAGCTATGCTTGGCATTAGGTAAGTACGTTCTAGAACCTTAAGCCTCCTACTTAGCACATGACATTAAATAAATAAAGATAAAAATAAAGTTAAAAATACTAAAATAGCTATAAATTAAAATATTAATTATTATTTTCTTTATTTAAATTATATTATAAATATAAATAATAAATTATTATAAAATATTAATTTAAATATTATAAAGTTTTTTAATAATATCTTCTTAATCTTTTCTTCTTTAAAATATTAGAATATATTTTATTTAATATAAATTACTAATAAATTAATTATATAAATATTTAGCTATAATATTATTAAGTTTAGAATATTAAAATTTAATAATATATAATATATCTCTATATTTAATAATTTATATTTTTTTTTAATTTAAATACTAATTTTATTTAGCTTTTTAATATTATTTAAAAGAAATATTATAATATATTTTAATTAAAAAAATATTTTTTTTTAAAAATTAATTATAAATAAATTATATATTATTAATAATATTATTATATTTATTATTAATAAAGATAAAATTATACTAAAAAATATTAATTTTAGTAAAAATATCTTATTTTAAAAAACTAAATTAGACTTTATATATAAAAAACTTAATTATATAAATTATAAATATATAATAAAACTTATTTAATATTTAATTAAATATTTAGTTAATTATATAAAGACTATTATAAGAAGAAAAATATATAAATATTGCCTAATAAATAAGCTAAAAAAATCCTTTAATAGAAAGATTAATATATAAAAAACCCAAAAAGACAAAAGACTATATATTAATATTTTAGAGATTTTATTAGTTTTTATTTAAGGCTATTAATATTTTCTATTAATTATTAATAATATCTTTTATATTTACTAAATAATTTTCTTCTTATTTAAAAATATTAAATTAATATTTCTAGCTATAATTAATATTATTATTTATATTAAAATAAAAATTAAAAATAAGATTATTAAGATTAAATATAATAATAATAAGAGAGAATTTAAATAAAGATTCTCTAATAAAATAAAAGAAAAAAAAATAAATATAAAATTATATCTTATCTATAAATACTTAATAAATAATATTATAAAGAAATATATAAATCTAATTAAAATAAAGCTTAAATTTATATTTTATAAAGCTAAGCTTCTAAAGAAATTCTAGAATTTTATTATAAAATATATTATCTAGATTAAAAATAAAATATTAATTATTATATTATTATTTAAATTAAATAAAAATAATATCTTTTAAGCTATTATTTTATATAAAGCTTAAAAGAATAAACTTCTTAATTTTCGCAAATTAAAAATATTTAAATATATAGCTTAGCTATTAAATTATCTTAGAAAGCTTTTTAATATCCTTAAATCTTATATTAAAAATAATTATATTTTTATAAGAATAAAATAATATAAAATCTAGAGGCTATTTTATATATTAACTAAAAAAATTATTAAGTTTATTAATACTAATTTTAATAAATATAGCTTTTCTTTTATTAGAAAATTTAATAAAATTAGGAAAATAGCCTTAATTACTCTAAAGCCTATTAAGGCAAGAAAAGGTTGCCCTATAATTCGCACTATAAAAGCTAATATAATTACTTAGAGTAAATTAATTCCTCTTAACCTAAAAGCTAAAGAAAAAAAACTCTTTAGCTTAAGGCTAGTAAAAGCCATATATACTATAAAGGCTATATATTTAAAACTAAAAACCTCTATATTTCTTAGTATTTTTATATTATTATTTAAGGCTATTATACTTAATAATATTATAAGATTAAAAGATATTTTTCTCTAGAAGAAATTAATTATAAAAGAATTTATTATCTTAAAAAAAATAGACACTTTTATAATTATATAGAAAATACTACTAAATAGCAAAAATCTAATTTCTAATAGATAGATATTAAGATATAAATTTAATAATTAATAATAGCTTATAAAAAAAAAGATATGACTAATAATATAAGACTTTAAATAATAAATAGGAATTAATTATTTTAAAATATTTATCTTAATATTATAATATATTATCTTCTATATATTATATATAAAAATAATTATTAAAGATTTTAAGCTAAATTATATTAATATAGATATTATATTTCTAAATCTATTATTAGCTAAAGAGCTATATATAAAAATTCTAGAAATATTTAAAATTATCTATCTAAAGCTTAATAATAAATTTATTAAAGCTTATTTTAAATTTAATAAATTATTTTATAGATTAAAATAAGCTTTTAAAATTTAATTATTTATAATATAAATTTTCTTTAAGAAAATTAGCTTAAATTCCTTTTTAATTAATTTAAACTTATTTATTAATAAAAATATTATATTTATATTATTTATAGATAATATAATATTTTATAAAAAGAAATTCTATATTAATAAATTTAAATAGTTAATTATAAATAAATAAAGATATAAGAATTTAGAGCTAGTTAATATTTTTATTAGCTTTTAGATTAAATATAATAAAAAAATTAAATTATTTTAAATTTATTAGTTAATATATATTCGAAAACTTCTAGAAAGATTTAGTATAAATAAGTTAAATCTAGTTAAACTACTAATATTAGCTAGAATTATATTAAAGATTATTAAAGAAAATCTACTTTAAGGAAATAATTTTATAGTTTATTAATAGATTATAGGCTTATTTTTCTATCTTTTAAATAATATTCGTCTAAATATTATTTATATTATTAGCTAACTAGCCAGATTTATATTAAAATTAGTATTAATTTATTATATATATGCTAAAATCCTCCTTAAATATCTTAATAAAGCTAGAATATTAGGAATTATCTATTCTAATTATTAGGGAGTATAGAAAAGTAATTATAATATATAGATTAATATTACTTAGAGAATTAAAGATAATAGAAAATCTATATAAGAGATAGCTTATATTTAATATAGGGGTATTATTAACTAGCTATTTTAATATTAGAAATCTATATTACTTAGCTTAATATATACTAAAATTATGGCTAGATATATAGGAGCAAAGAAAATAATATAGATAAAGAAGCTATAAACTAATATTAATTCTTCTATTATTTATATTTTAACTTTTTTTATAGATAGTTAAACTAAAGTTAACTAGATAAAGGATGCTAAATTTCACAATAAATCTAAATATATTAAAATTTAATATTATTATATTTAAAATAATATAGTTTTTAGGAATAGGCTAAATATTCAGCATGTGCCTAGAATAGAGTAAATGGCAAATATGCTAACAAAGCAACTGCCAATAGAAGCATTTTAGAAGTATATGAAATCACTTAGAATAGATAATAGAAAAAAGCTATAGTCAAGCAGCACACTAATCCTATTTAGAAAGATCAACACTAAAGCTATGATTGTCTATAGAGAATATTATTTACGAAGTATGGGGGTATATTGAAATATACTTCGTGTGTTTTATAATAGCTTAGTTATATACTAGTTGTTAATGGCTGTTGGTATTAAGATGAGGAGAAAATCTCTTCTCCTCTTCTCTTCTAATATAAATCATCATCTTTCTTCCTTCATCTTGGTTACTTCTGCTGTGTTGTAGATCTACTCAATCCTCCAAATCGTAACACGCTTGAAGAGCGGATCTCAAAGACTAATTTTCCACGAGAGCCCGCGAGGGGAACTCCTCTTTTCGTTCCATTTCAATCAAGAACCGAGAAAATTATATCCAGCTAATATCTACTGAGCTTGATTCCTTTTAATTTTTTCTTTTAATCAGACCTCAAGGCTTTCGAGTTTAATGAGGTTCACTACCTCGAAGATAGACCTTAATCTTAATGGCTTGGGTGGTTTGATCGTCTAGCCTGTGGATAATCATCACAATCAGTATAGAATTGGGAAACCAAGTCCGTAGTGCTGCGGTACCGAACTTTCGCTATCAAGTCGGAGGAGGACCGATCTGGAAAGCTCCAATATACGGTCATGTTCGGGAGACCGGACGCGATTCGGATGCAGTTCACGGCGACATGCAACCTATGGTGTACTGTGACTTCGGAGAAAGCGGAGCCAAATTAAGGTTGTCGACTTGAATAGTATGGAATAGTAAATCACTAGATCGTTTTATCTGCAAAGTGCTGGATTCCAAGCCCTTGCCTGTGAACCGCTATTTTCTACTTCAATTACCTTCAACAGGCACACCGTTTTCTACTCATTGCTGATCTTGAATTAGCTTATCTTGACATTGAAACATTATGGCTAGAAAGATTGCACCTAAAGAGCCTGGCGATACAAATTCCCCTTCGAAGCTATGGGAGCTGCTTCGCGAGCCGAAAGATTTTCTCCAGGAGATCCCAGAGAGTCGATTCAGTCTCAAAGGGTTTTATCTAATCAATCAGGACCCCAGTGTCTTTGATGCCGAGTTCTTTGGCATCAACCCCATCGAAACACGTGCTATGGATCCCCAGCAGCGACTCCTGCTGGAGACAGTCTATGAGGCAATCGAATCGGGTGGTATGACTATTGAGGGCTTACAGGGCAGTGACACCGCTGTATATGCTGGAGTGATGATCGGCGACTATGAGGCCATGGTACACCGGGATCTGGACTCTGCTCCGACCTATACTGCAGTGGGGACATCCAGAGCAATTCTCTCGAACCGGGTCTCGTATTTCTTTGATTGGCATGGAGCATCCGTAACTATGGATACAGCGTGTTCCTCGAGTCTAGTTGCAGTGCACATGGCTTCGTGAAGGCGATTCGCGCATAGCTGTAGCTTGTGGCTCAAATATGATTCTCGGCCCAGAGTCATATATTATTGAGAGCAAGGTCAAAATGCTATCTCCAGATGGCGTTAGTAAGATGTGGGATGAGGATGCTAACGGCTATGCGCGCCGAGACGGGGTAGCTGCCATTGTCTTGAAATCCCTGAGTGCCGCTCTAGAGGATAATGACAATATTGAAGGTATTATTCGAGAAACTGGACTTAACCAAGATGGGACAACCACTGGACTCACTATGCCCAGTGCCACTGCACAACGAGACTTGATCAAACCTACGCCAAGGCAGGTCTTGACCTTACTATGGAAGCAGATCGTCCCCAGTTCTTCGAAGCTCATGGCACTCCCGCAGGTGACCCTGTGGAAGCAGAAGCAATCAACACTGCATTCTTTGGTGGAGAGCAGGGCAAAGGGAGCATATGGCGAACACCCCTTATTTGTGCGCTCGATTAAGACTGTACTTGGCCATACTGAAGGTACTGCCGGCATTGCGGCAATTCTCAAGGCCATGCTGGCGATTCAGCATTCTTGTATTCCCCCAAATCTTCTGTTCAATACCCTTAGTCCATCTGTTGCCCCATTCTATAATAATCTCGAAATCCTCCGGGCAGCAAGACCGTGGCCGAAAGTCCTCAAAAATCAGCCTAAGCGAGCTAGCGTTAATAGTTTCGGTTTTGGGGGAGGGCAAACGCGCACGCAATTTTAGAGAGTTACGAGGAGCCAATGGAAAACGGTGTGAATGGTGTTGGCGAACCCACTCCCCTCTTCGCCCCATTCGTATTCTCTGCCGCATCAGAGAAATCCCTCCGAGCTAATCTCGAGGCATACGCTAAATATCTAGACGCCTGTCCGCATCTCAGTCTTCGAGACTTGGCCTATACACTGCGAGAACGTCGATCTGTTTTTCCGTATCGTATCATATTTCCAGCAACTAATTTAGACGAGCTCAAGTCCAGAATTCTCGCCAGTTTGGAAAATGAAAAAGAAAGCCTCGGCGCAAGAACGTTAGGGAGGAGCGGAATGCCTTCTAAGATCCTTGCTGTTTTCACAGGCCAAGGAGCGCAATATGCCCGCATGGGAGCTAAGCTGATCTGCCAATCTCCGGTTGCTCGACAAGTAATTCGAGATCTAGAGTTGAACCTTGCTCAACTTCCAAAACAAGACCGTCCCACTTGGTCACTTGAGGCTGAGATCCTCGCAGATGATTCAGCCTCTCGGATGAGCGAGAGCGCAATCTCGCAGCCGCTTAACACAGCTATACAGATCATGCTAGTTGATCTTCTTCGCTCAGCCAATGTCCATTTTGATGCTATCATTGGTCACTCAGGCGGCGAGGTTGCCGCTGCCTATGCTGCCGGCTTTCTCACCGCTCGTGATGCTCTCTGTGTCGCCCTATTATCGAGGAATGGTTTGCAAGCTCGCAGCTAGTCCGAATGGCAAGATCAAAGGGGGTATGCTTGCTATAGGAACCTCGATGGAAGATGCTACGCAGCTGTGCGAGGACGAGGACTTTGCTGGCCGCATTACCGTTGCTTGCGTCAACTCTTCATCTAGTGTGACAATCTCTGGAGACGAAGATGCCATTAGGGAACTAGCAGTGATCATAGATGAAGAAAAGAAATTCCAGCGCCGCCTAAAGGTTGATAACGCTTACCACTCCTTGCATATGGTCCCTCTCGTTGACCCATATCTCGAGGGAATTCGGCGTGCGGGTGTCAAAGCCATGATACCATCGTCGTCTTATCGATCCACCTGGTTCTCTAGTGTCTTTGACGGTATGCCAGTTGACTTGTCATTTGAATTGAGTGACTTATATTGGGTGGAAAACATGCTTAGGCCGGTTCCGTTTTCTCAAGCTCTCATATCTGCTCTCTCATCAGGAACTGTATTTGACGTCGTGCTCGAAGTTGGCCCCCACTCTGCACTGAAGAGCCCAGCAACCCAGACTATACAGGAGGTTCTACAAAAGACGATTCCATACCGAGGAGCCCTTTCTCGCGGAAATAACGCTATTGGGGCCTTTTCAACGACCTTGGGAAGCCTGTGGTCACACCTGGGTAGAGAATCTGTGAGCTTAAGACGAGCCGAGATTGCTATGTCTGGGAAGAAGCAGCGGTTCCACCTCAAAGGACTCCCAACCTATCAGTGGAATCATAAGACCAAATTTTGGCACGAGTCCAGAAGATCTCGTCGTATGCGTCTGCGGCAGCAACCATTCCATCCACTTCTAGGAGACGAAGACCCAGATAGCGGCCCTAACTGTTTGCGCTGGAGGAATATCTTAAGGCCAAACGAGATGCAATGGCTTGAGGGCCACTCAGTCCAAAATCAAATTGTATTCGCTGCTTCGGGATATGTGTCTACAGCTTTGGATGCAGCCAAAATCCTTAGTGGCGGGAAACCTATTCGTCTCATTGAACTTGATAATTTTCTCATCCACCAAGCTGTCACGTTCGGCGGAAACGAAGCCGGCATCGAAGTTTTGATTGAACTGTCACAAATCTCCAGAGCCAACCCGGATTTTATCATGGCCAAATTCACATACCTCGCTGCTCTTGGAGGCGAGACCACAGACCTCTCTCTAGCCACAGGTGGCCAGTTGAAAGTTTCCCTTGGACAAGCTTCAAACGTACTACTCCCACACCGACAGAAAGCACCACCGCACATGACTCCTGTCGACGAGACCCGTCTCTATAGCTATATGGATAGCTTAGAGTACAATTTTAGCGGCCTATTCCGCTCCTTGAGTAAGCTCACGCGGAAGCTCGGTAGATCAATATGCGTAGCCAAGAGAGCATCCACGCCTGATTGTAATTCACTGCTGATCCATCCCGTTGATTTGGATGCTGCGTTCCAATCCATTATGCTCGCCTACAGCTACCCCGGCGAGGAACAGCTACGAAGTCTCCATTTGCCCACGAGCATTGCTAAAATTAGGGTAAATCTTGCCCTTTTAGTCGAAGAGACATATCAGAATGATTGCATGGACGTTGACTCGACATGCGAAATTTGGACGGTTCGGCTCCAGGATCCGGATTTTCAGGCAATGTAAATGTATATCTCGATGGTTGCTCGAATGCCGCTATCCAGGTAGAGCAGGTTATATTCAAGCCTGTGGGGACGGACATGAACGACGATCGAAAGATCTTCTGCAGAATGGACTTTGTCCCTACGAATCTAGACGGACACGCCGCGGCAGACGATATCCCAGTGTCACAATACGAGACAGAACTCATGTGGGGTTTGAGCCGAATTGTTAACTTTTATGTAAGGCAATTCGACCGTGATGTACCAGAAGACTCTCCATTCAGGTCGGAAAGCCCATACTGCCATTACTTGAACTACGCTCGACATATGAAGGGCCTTCTTGACCGTGGAGAAGCTAAATATGCTAGGAAAGAGTGGATCGATATAGAGGATAAAGGGTATGTTCAGAGTCTGTAGCCTCTGCAACGGTCCAACCTACTGAAGATTGTTATATCTCTAGGATCGCCAACACCGCTGACGTGAGAATAATGCTTCTCGTGGGCAAAATCATGCCTCAAGTTTTCAAGGGAGAAGCAAACATGCTAGAGCATTTCCGTATATCCGGGCTCCTGGACGAATACTATGCGCATGGCTTCGGAACAGGCCAGACATCTCAGTGGCTTGGTAATATCGTTAAACAAATCACAGACCGTAGCCCGCATCTCAACCTGTTAGAAATTGGTAAGTCAGCTAAATGCCACCTAGGGGATGAGTCTAACTGTGAATGATAGGTGCTGGGACAGGGGCTGTCACCAAATACATTCTTCCTGCTATTGATCGGAGTTTTGATAGTTACACCTTCAACGATAATCACATCAAGTTTCTTTGAAAACGCTGCCGAGGAGTTCAAGCAGTGGGAGAATGTTATGATCTTCAAAAGCTGCGACGCCGAGAAGGACCCCATAGAGCAGGGTTTCACAGAAGGTGCATACGATGTCATTATAGCATGCCAGGTCTTGCATGCTACGGCAAATCTAGACGAGACTATGTGTAATCGCAAGCTGCTTAAGCCTGGCGGTTTCTTGCTCATCGGAGAGGGAAGCAGCGATGGAATGTACGCGCTTGGTGCTAGCTTTATTTTGGGACTCTTCCCGGTTGGTGGCGAGGAGTGGACGAAGGCCGGATCTTATCGCCCTTGATTACCTTCTCCAAGTGGGATGCAATTCTAAAGCGCAATGATTTCTCAGGAATTGACACAATGGCCTCAGCCAAAATCGTCGACACCCTGGGTCTCGTCTCCCAAGCAGTTGACGCGAGAATCAATCTCATCCGGACCCGCTCTCGTCTGCTGCAAATTTATCCGTCAAGGAGGTCTTCATCGTCGGTGGTCAAACGGTACCAGTTGCCCATCTCGCTCAAGGGATTGAATCCATATTTACAAATCTTGGCACTCAGGTACATGTGTATAAGACTCTCGAAGAAATGGATGACAGGGTCGGAGCAGATATCGTTAGTCTAGTTGATCAAGATCAACTAGTCTTCAAAGACATCACACCAGAGAGGTGGCACGGCTTTAAAAAGTTGTTTGAGGGAGAAAAGTCGGTCCTCTGGCTAACCAAAGGTCGGCTTGCAGACGAGCCGTACTGTAATATGACAGTTAGATTTAGTCGTTCTGCGGTACATGAGGAGGATACGCTTCGCCTCCAATACCTAGATGTTCCAGATGTTAGTCAAATTACAGCCCAGGCTGTAGTGAAGACCTTTGTCCGCTTCACTGCAAAGCAGCTTGAGAGTGAGAAAATCCTCTACACCTTCGAGCCGGAAATTGTCATCGATGCTCAAGGGCGTGAGCTAGTACCTCGACTAGGTTATATTTCCGCTGCCAATGATCGACTGAATTCCACTCGACGCTACATTACCCACGAAGTCGATTTAGCCAAATCGGCGGTAGAATTCCAGCAGGGCAGCAACGGCTGTTTCATCAGACAGTTGTCAAGATACGAAATTTCAGAAGGGATCACAGGGTATGTATAGAAATGAAAACAGTGATGGAAAGACATACTTCTCTTTACCTTTTCCGCTATCATTCCCGGCCCACACCTGACACCCCGCATCGTGTTTCAAATTGAAAACCTGGCTGATCTGTGTTTTTTCTTTCTAGGTCTAATATCATCGAGTTGCGCACAACCCATGCTGTCCTGTCTGCTGTGAAGACTCCTGTTGGCCATCGATTCCTTGCCATAGGCGTAGATTCCAGTGGGGTTCGATATATTGCTCTTGTTTCATCTCTAAAATCTGTTCTCAGGGTTTCCAAAGAGTCTACTGTGCCCTGTCATGTCTCTGGGTTCTCGGAAGTCACTATTCTCACTCTCACAGCTGCTCAGCTTGTGGCTATGGCGATTGTCGATCCCATCGTCACCGGTCAAAAGCTGGTCGTCCATAACACTTCAGATATCATCGCTCGCGCGATCACAGCACAAGCCTCCACCAAAGGAGTAAGAGTAATCTTTACAACGGACAGTCTTGATATGACGGCCATCCCAAGCTCATGGATCCACCTACCTCCGTATTTGGGACGTTCTGATCTCAGTCGAATAATCCCAGCGGACACTGCATGTTTTGTCGGCCTTTCCGCCCAATTATCAGGAAATGAGCTGACGATTCTCTCTATTCTTTCTCCATATTGCCGTAGAGAGAATACCAAGACTCTCTACTCTCCTCATTCAATCGATACGGGGACGTCCTCATCGGAAATCTCAGGACAAACTCTCCAAAGAGTCATGAAGTGCATTCAGAGTGAGGAGGACGAGCTTATTGCTGAGGCAGTCGGTCTCGAGATGGTCACCGGTAAAGAGTGTCCCGAGGTTCCATTGGCAGTTATTTAATGGACAACCACAACTCCCCTTCTAGCCCGGGCCACAAGATTCGATAACAGACCGCTACTCAAGGGCGACAAGACCTATTGGTTGTGTGGCCTATCTGAGGCCCTTGGTATATCATTATGCGACTGGATGATCGACCGAGGAATGAGATATCTAGTTCTCACCAGCAGGAACCCTAAGATCGATCCCACTTGGATTTCGAACCACAAGCGGAATGGAGTTACTATCAAGACCTTGTCATGGTATGTGATCTGTCTCCCACGAAGTCCACTCGTAATCAAGCCTTGAGATAGACCTATAAGATATAAGTATATCTTCCTGAGATGATCATACACTTTTATCTATTCCATTAAAAGATAAACTCGGAATGAAGGTTCATTCCCATTCGGCGGCAACATAACGTTGAGTAAATCGAAGTCAGAATTTTGCTATAGTAACCACTTCATCCATATGCTAATAAGTTCGCCATTTAGCGATGTGACCGATGAGAAAGGTCTTAGAGCCGTACATCAGACGATTGTCAACTCGTTCCCGCCCATTGTAGGCGTCCTCAATGGTGCCATGGTGCTTAGGGACGTTTCTGTCCGCAAAATGGCGTTCAAGCAGGTGTCAGATGTCATCAGACCTAAGGTTCTCGGAAGCATTCACCTCGACCGCATCTTCCATAACGCTGAACTTGATTTCTTCGTTCTCCTATCTTCCGCCAACTGTATCATTGGAAACGCCGGCCAGGCTAACTACGCAGCAGCAAACATGGGCATGTGCGCAGTCGCGGTTAATCGCAGAAACCGTGGCCTTCGCTCTAGTACTGCAAATGTCGGTACCATCATAGGTGTAGGCTACATCACAGAATCAGCCCGTCAGCTCGACCTGACAGTGATAAGTGGGCACCTGATCCATCTCAGCGAACAAGACTTCCATCAAATCTTTGCCGAAGTGATGGAGGCTGGCTATCTTGACTCAGCTGCTGGCCCGGAAATAACGACTGGGCTTCTCGAGGTTTCAACTGATGATCCTAATATGCCTAAGTGGTTTACAGACCCCAAGTTTGGCCGCTTAATCATCAATAAGACCTCCGGTGGCAACAAAAAGAAAGACCGGATGAACGAGACTTCTATTCATGACGGCCTCAAGGAATGCCGGTCAGAGCAAGATGTATTCCAATTCGTAAAACGTAAGTGGTCCTTCCGTTTCCCAATTCCCCTGATCCACATTGCTAACTATGTAGCAGACTTTTGCCGCCCAGTTGCGCAAATCATTGCAGATATCAGTTGAGGATGACGATATGATGAATATGCGGAGCAGCGATCTCGGCCTTGACTCACTCATCTCTGTTGATATCCGCTCCTGGTTCTTGAAGAACTTCCAAGTCAGCATCCCTTGTTCTGAAGATTATGGCGAATGAGGCTCAGATGGCAAGCCTAGTTGAGGCAGCTGTTGAGGGCATCCCCGCGGAGCTGATCCCGCAAGTCCGTAGAGGTGGAACTGCAATCATTAATGGAGACAACAGCGGCGCTGGGAGTAGTCCTATTACGCAATCAAGCGTACTGAGTGGGCTATCCACTACCCCCCCTCCAGAGAGTGCAACTTCGGCAGACCCAGATGGCCCGATCGATTGGGATGCTGAAGTATGCCCACCGGAAGGCGTGACAAGGCTGACCGATGCGAAGACTCCAAATCCGAAGCCCAGTGTCGTCCTCCTTACCGGTGCAAGCGGCTTACTCGGGCATCACCTCCTCAATGCCCTCGTGGCGCAGTCTTCCCCAAGCAAGATCATCTGCATCGCAGTCCGAAGGCTTTCGGAGCGGCTGAAAACAAAGCAACTCCCAGCTCCTAGTAACCGAATCGTATACTACAAAGGCGACCTCGGTCTGCCTCGTTTCAGTCTATCTGAAGAAGAGCAAGCAGCAATTTTCAATGAAGTCGACGCTGTCATCCACAATGGCGCTGATACATCACACCTCAAGTACTACTCAACTGTACGAGACACTAACGTTACGTCTACCAAACAATTGGCCAATCTATGCTTGAAACGGATGGCCCCACTACATTACGTCTCGTCGGCAGGCATGGCACTATACGCTGGTATGGACGCTTTTCCTGAAGTGTCGGGTACAACTTCAGGAGCCAAGCTTCCAGTTGACGGTACGCATGGCTATATGTGCGCCAAATGGGTGTCCGAAAGTTTCCTCGAGCGGGTCAATGCGAAGTACGGGCTCAAGGTCTGGATCGAACGGCCCTCAACCATTATCCGCGAAGGAGACGATGCGACCGAGGCCAAGGCGGACTTCGACTGAGTTAACGCTCTTATCCACTACTCGCACTCCATCCAGGCAGTTCCCAAGGTCGAGCATAACAGAGGAGCCTTTGATTTGGTCTATGTCCAGAGCGTATGTGATGATATCGTCGGAGAGCTGCTACGCAATAAGCCTGGGCAGGCCAATGGCATGACGTATGTTCACAATGTGGGTGATATCGTCATTCCAATGAATTGCTTGGCCGAGATGTCAAGGCATGTGGGCAAGAAGGAGTTGTATCGGGTGTTACCGTGGGACGAGTGGATAGAGAAGGCGATGGCGGCGGGTTTACATCCTGCAGTCGACGCGTTAGTAGAGACATTTGATGCGCCTGGATCGGTATCGTACCCAAGACTTCTCAAGAATAGGGCTTGAAACGGTGTGTTTTTCTTAGTTACATCTAGTAAGTTTATAGATAAATGAATCAGAATTGGTCGTGATATATAACAAACTTAGCGCTCAAGATATAAGGTGGGGCCTTCTTACGATTTAGAGCTTCAAATGGGAAGAAGTACAGGGCATTTATTGATGATTCCTTAATGTGAATGATGGATGAGCTTACAAAACGGCTGAATGAACACTTTGAAAAGGCAACCTGTCTGACTAATAGCTTACAAAGCACTAATTTCTAAAAGGCCTAACTCTAACCTTATTTCACAGTTAGGGGTTTCTTATTAATTGAGATTAACAATATAAGAGAATAAAAGATTTTTGATTCCTTTTAATCGAAAATATAGAGCAAATAAAAAGAGTTCACGGTATTGACGACCGACAACTATTGAAAGCCGAGCCAGCTCGTTTTTCTATTTTGATAGAGTTCCGATATGAGAACGGGCTATTCCTCATTGATAGCCCGGACGTTTGATTATGAAGTGATCAAGATCTTCCGTCCATTATGGTGCTTTGCTTTCTCTCTCTCATGGTTGTGAAGCACCCAACTGTAAGTGAAATGACATATTGCCCAACTTAGTATAGCGTAGGTATTTCCTAGGAGTTGTAGAGAGAAAAAATATTGCGGCATGTAGAACAAGATGGGGCACGATGGGCAGAATTGAGAAAGAGAAAGGGTAAAATGAGATGTTTTTTTTGTTAAATTTACGAAAAATATTAGGTAAAGGTAGAATTAAATTAGAATTTGAGTTCTAGGTTTTTTAGGGAATTCGAAAAGATGGTTTGTTGGCTTACGATATTCACGGATAGATATGCACAGACGTTTATGTATATATATTCACATGTTAAAGTGGCTACGGGCTCATGTATATATAATTGACTGCTTATGGTGTATGTTACGCAGGATTTTGGTGTCTAGGTTATATGTAGAAGCTGGGATGAGGGGATTAGGACTGCTAAGGTGTTCAGGATAGATGCGGGATTTGGGGAAGGGGGATGAATCAGGATGAGATCATGAGAATGGTTTGAAGGGGTCAAGAATGAAATGGATTGATTGAAGGGCAGCAGAGAAGGTACAATCCTTTCTTAGACCACCATCGAAGAGGTCCACTATTGAATAGGCCCTTGAGCACCGAGTTGACAACAGGTATTGACTACCACACTGACAGTAGTAGGTAACTCATGTAATCAAAGGTCTATTCATGTTTGCAAGTCCAAGTTTTCGCCAGAATCTACAAATCGAGATGCTAACAGCAAAGGATAGAAAAGTCTGGTAACGCTGCTCTATCAGTCATTCTCCTCTCTCATTACTTCATAGTTAAAGCTTTATAGCGGATGACTAGTTATTATTTATTAGCGGAGTTGCTTTGAGATGTTTCACTCAACACTTTACTGATTCCGGTTTTCGGTTGTTCATTTCGATTCACATATTTCAGACTTCAGCTTTACTCAACACGATGGATCTAGTGAGGAAGAGGAAGGCTCTATAAGCTATATAACGGAGTCAGGATTCTTCCTCCTCCTATTCATACTAGAGAATCTCACGTGGAGGACAATTAGACAGAGTTCGAGTTTATACCTACTAGCCCAGCAATCAGCGCGTTAACATCTTCTAGTGGACTTCAGGTCAGATCTAAAAGTCAACAACACCACTTGAATGGCAACGAGAAATCCTATTGTCACTTGGACAGATCATGTCGAAGAGCCAAAAATTTATAGATCAACGGTAGGTTTCCGATATGTTAATACTATCTATTCATAAATGACACTATATGTGCTATGATCCCAAAATGATATCGTTGTATGCAAGCTCATATACGTCAAGCATGAAGGTTGGCCTTTATACCGCGAAGGCAGCCTATCATGCCAGGCCTCGTGAATATAAGCTAGAATGGCATCTTTGAAAAGTGGCTAATCTTTTATGCAGTAAAACAGAGTCGCTGTCACTATTTAACACTTGAATAAATTTTAGAGCATTTTTCCTTTTAGGCCGAAGACGGAAAAAGATCTTTACTGCCACAACCTGTTCAGTCCAACGCTAGTGATTTTTCCAATTGACAACAGATTTGAACTGAACTGAATTGAATTTGAACGTCTGGAGTGTCAAGTTAGAAGTCCTGCAACGCTGATATTGGAGGAGAGTTGATCTTTTGCATATATCATGAACTAACAGAGACTTTATAGTTCAAATCAATGTCATAAGAACTTGTTGCAGCTCTTTGGTTTTCTGGCTCTGCTCTTTATGATTGAGATATATATCTTTAGATCAGCTAGATTAAATGTTAATTGATTCTTTAATTGAATTAACATTACCGATAAGACCACAAAACCTATGGAATACTTGAGAAGTCAAACTTCGTTGAATATTTCCTGGGGAGTAAGATGAAATATGGTGCCATCGCAGGGACCGAGAATTCAGAGGGAAGTCTTATTAGGTTTCATGATAGTATAGAGCAATGAGTAGATATAAATGACAATGAAGATTTTGATTTTGTAGGAGCTAGAGTTCTAGATAGTCAGACTGTCTGTCATTTTCATCCTAGCTGCAATGCATTAGACAATTTTAAGTGCGCTTTTACAAGAAAATAAAAGGTTCTGAGATTAAGATGCAAGCAACTCTGAAATTATTCAGTGAATCACAAACTAAAACGAATGAACGCATCCTAAGATGGCCACTAGCTTCACATGTAGTGAATCACAAACTCTGCAACTGAAAAATGAGAGCTGCTACCCTTGTCTCTGTACTAAATATATAGATATGAAATCAGAGAATAAGTCGACATCGAAGACTAATACCTGCCAATTCTCGATTGCTCAACGAGTCAACAGGGCGCTGCATGCTCTTCAATCCGTCTTTTGGTTTTCCGGACCCTTCAGGCATGACGTGTATGATCCCATCTTTGTTTGATTAACTTAAGCAAACGACAGTAAGGATTGGAATGGCAGCACTAAATCTGATATTAGCCTCGACTCTACATCTGCAAACTGAAACGCGAAAGTATTCACGGCAGAATCTGGATAGTGATTTCCTCTGATATTTCATGCTCTCTAACATTCCTCAAGCACTTTTTAAGATATCATTCTCTAAATTTTATGCTACGGCCAGTCACCCCTGAGACAGCAATACCGAGATTTGTGAGAGTAGACGCATAATTGACAAGGGCAGATCGACAACGAAGATAGTGTGGGACAACGACCAAGGCTTAAGGTTAAACATATCTTTAATTTAGAATATCCGGAGCAATCGAACTGGGGAATAGCATTTCTAACATCATTGAGATATATGCTTCGAGTGCATGCTTGAAAATCCCTTGTCTTCCCTCTATTGGGATATGAGTACGCTTGCATTTCTGTCTTATCTCTAGCTGAGACTCACTCTTCCTAAACTGGAGATCAAATAGCCTACTTTGTATATGCGTACCCTTGCCCTGCTTGTTCTATACCGACTCTTTGACGTCGTGCTCGATCTTTCTAACCACTGAGCTATTTTTCAATTTACTTATAAGTGGTCCAACCTGAATATCAGCTGGGAAACATGTAAAAGGTCACCTTGCGTATCTTTACTTCTCTAGGCCTTCAATATGCACTTCAGCCTTGCTCAGTACAGACGAATACGACCACTCGTCGATCTTTTGTTTCTTGGCGAACGTCTTGTGTGGGTGAAATTACGAGCTTCGGAATCTTGCCTACTCTGGTAGTTTCATCGGCTGACAATATGCCTGCACTGCCCCGCTTTCTCGTAGGCAACCCTATATCGGCGAAGTTACATAGGGCTGAACGTTGTATCAGCTGTGCTTAGTAGAATAAGACGTTACGACAGTTTTTCTGTTTCTGGGAAATGGATCCAAGGCCTGCCAGTTGCTTAGTTCAACAACTTATCTTATTTAATGCACTTTTCTCTCTCCAGATATGATTGAATCACTCTGTGTATTGGAGAGCATTTTCAGATCTAACCTCCTTTAACTTTTCTCACTTCCTACGCCGATTACATCCATTATTTTGAAGTGATATTTTCCTAGAGATCTTGTGCAACCTGTCAATATGGGCGGCAAAGAGATATCTATCGGTAGCTTTGACGGCGCAGTAACCACACAAGAATATCAGTCCTTCAATGAATTCGCAGCTTCACTAGAGCCCGCCAAGGACAACATTGGAAACAACTGGGCACAAGGCCACAGTGGAGAGCAGACCAAAGCCATGGGTCTGATCTACCTCATGTCTAACGAGCAAGCAACACTCGATCAGATGATCCGTTTCTGCGACGCTGTGCTGTCAGAGAGAAATGATATCGCACCTGCTCCCATCGGCCAGCACAAAATCTGGACTGGTAAAATCGATCCAGTCTGGCCTAACACCACCACCTCCCCGATCGGGACAGGGGGTGAACAAGGGGATCCTGTAGGCCATCTAGCGAGTTGTACCTATCTAATCCTCAAGACAAAGAGTCTTTACGACAAGAAACTCACCATCGGCGATCCGCACCAGTATGGCGACACCTACTTGAGCCGTGCGAAAAAGTTTCTCGCCGAAGCCGATTATTCAATGAGCCATCACATTCTGGATTCCCAATTGGATCTCTCCAATGGCAACAAAATGTATTTCTCAAAGAAGGATCCATACCAGGGAGGGAAACCCGTGCCTTGGAATCAACAGATGATGTTCAACTACGCCTTTCAAAACCTGTATGATGCGCATCGCATTCTGGGCGACAATGCCGCACTCGCGGACAAGTATAAGGGAATCATAACCGCGAGCCTGGAATGGTTTTTCAAGGGAGGTGGCTCGGTGATTAAGAAGGACAAGAAGGGAAACGAAGTTTATGAATGGGGCTACACTGATGGTGAGAAAACAGCAGAGGATTCGAACCACGGCTCGCTGGACGTCGCAGGTTTCGCGCGTGCGTACATCAGTGGCGATTATGGCATTACCGCAGACCAGATGAAGACTTTTGCTAATATGTTTGTTGATGTTATGACACTGGGAGAGAAAAAATATGCTGGGAGAGTTGACGGCACATCCGATTCCGGACACGCAGAGTCTACGAGTGATGTCCGCAGTGGTTATCTCTTTTTGGCCGAGTTTCGAACAGATGCTTATAAGAGTATGGTCTCTGCAGATCTTCAACAAGGAGGAAATACCCAGAGCGCTGATACGTTCTCCCGCTTTCTTTGGGTGAAGAACCAACTTCATAAGGCTTAGGCTATGGCAATGTGAAATATGTGAACGTCAGGGTCGATCTGTGGAATGGGTTTAGGAAGTAATGAATGTTGGATGGAGGTGCCACTAAGGTGGAACGGCAAAAAGGGGACTTGTTTCATATACGCTAGATTGAGATTTGTGTATGTCTTTTCCTCCCCGTCTAGAGGCGTGTGGTCGATTCCTTTACTGCTCGTTTGCTTTCAGCTAGGTCTTCTGAAATCTTGCTGAGGAGGGAACTGTAACCCCATAATCAAATGTCATCTGCGAATTGATTCACTCATTTCGAATAGCTACTGCTTCTGCCAATATTTTGCAACATAGAAAAAATCCTCGAAGCCGGACTACCCAATATATTCGCAATCGAACACAACAATGGTGTCCCTTGACTCACGAGTTCCATTTTGGCGACTCTAAGCTTTTATTGATATAGCTTTTGGGCTGCTACTTGACGGGAAACATTGCTGTGCGCCGAATGGTCAAGATCTTCTAAGATAACCTTAATCTCTTCGTCCGAAGCAACGAGCGGGGACGGTATGGGGTGGTGGTTTATTTCTCAATGCGAACTTTGACCAAATTCCCAACCGACAATGACAAGAAAGTTGAGATCGTCGTCAACGAGGATATTTTAGGTCACCATGCCCATATGATTAAAATGAAAACGACCATGACGACCCGGCCCTTTGAAAATTCCTGTGCTTTGAACAATATCAAGGAAAATGAAAGGGCCTAGAGTCAGAAATTCGTTATTACATCGATATCTCGTCTCGCCAATTGCGGCAAAGTAGTCGACTGCATTTGTGAATGGACCTCCGTTCTCGAGATCCTTAACTGTGGCTGATGAGATTCGGTCGACCAGCCTCTGTTGAAAAATGGGAGATGGATCCTATAGTGGGAAATATAATCCTAGCCAATTGAGTTTGTGTTGAAGTCCATTTAGTCTTGAGTCGACAGCTACTCCCACTATATTAGAACTTCCTGGATGTAAATCAGATAATGATACCGGGATATAGCAAAGATCGAATTGAACATCTTCCAAGGTATTCCCATAAAAGCCTTCAATTAAAAAAATAATTACATCAAATTCACGGGCCCTCTCAAATCCTGGTCCATCATAGGCTAGCAATTGCGGAAATGGAACATTTTTGACATTTACTTACAAAATTTTCAAGATAGCCACCTCACATTCAACAGCATAGCTTTCAGATGCTTCTTCAATTTGATCATGGCTTTCGGAATGCTTGGGAAGTCGCAATCGTGTTATAGTTCCATCTGCTGCCACGAGTTCGAAACAACACCAGTATTGACCGGCAGAAAAGGGTTCACTTATCACAAAAGGCTGTCCTTGAATAGTTCTGGCGTATCCTAAAAGGAAGACTTGTTGATACCGCTGATAAACGCCTCTAGTCGTCCTTTCATGCTATTGTAGTCCTAGTCCTGATTCAGACACTAGTCCCAAGAGACGGTGCATCTTAGTCATCTTTATCTCTTCCATGTCCGGCCAGACTCTGTGCAAAAAACCGAAAACCGAAAACAAGCTATGTTATGGAAGCCCCTCTACATCATGCAAAATTCAGTGAACATCATTGCGTTTCCCGGGTGAGAATACCCCGTCCTCCTCAGACAAAGTTAGCTACTTGTCCAAGGGCAAAAGCTGTTACACCTCGGAAATAAAGACTTGTTCAAAAGTGACGTTAACCATGGGTCAGGCCAAGTCTAATCAAGCCATGGATTATGATGAAATACCTGATTATTTTATTCTCGAGCAACATCTAGCACCCTAACTCCTCATATATCTAACATTTAGAGAACTAGGATTAGCTTCACCAGTTCCATATATTTTTGATTGAAAAAGAATTTGCTGTAATGATTATGGATATTGGCACGCAGCTATTCCCTAGTATTATTCACGAGAGAGCCTGGAAGAGATCAAGAGAAGGTCTCCCATTCACATTATCGCTAATCCTCAAGTTCTCAACCCACATTCCATCCCAACGCCTTGACCTAAAATCCCCCTTCTCCCCTATCCCCAACTAAGCTGCAGCATTACAAGCCGTCTCCTGCGTCTCGCACTGACCCACTCCTCCAGCCAAGGATCCCGAATTGGCTGCTGTAGCACAAGCTATATTCAATTAGCTAAAATACGCCCTAAAAAAAACAGAGCAAAAGAAAAACTCACCATTGTGTTGAACAGAGCAAGATCTTTGTAGAGCAGCTGCTTTGTTCACAAATGTAGATCCATCAACACTGAAAGGACGATCTCCAGAACTTTCGATAACGGGAGGGGCTGCTCCACCAAGTGTTCCGGTGAAAGTTTGGACGTTGTTCCCAGCGGCTCGCTCAAGAGCTATGGGGGAGGCGAAGGCCAATGCCAGCATTGGGAGGAGAACGAATGGTGTATACATTTTGGAAGGGAGTGGTGACTTGTTGATTTAAGGAGAGGCGGTTATTTGAATGAATGTAGGTAGGGTGGATATATGACTAGTGCTGATAAGAGAATGAAAGACTGATTTGGAAAGAAAGTGTTCAGATGCATCTGGCTTTAAATACCTCTTTCCATATCCTCCCCCCGTTTAGGACCCCTACCAGCTATCAACAAAATTCCGCATGAACCGACAAGTATTTCCCCTTGAATTACTTTCACAATCCAAGAACCCTCATCCCAACTCACATACTTCGGCATATTTCCTCCCCATCTCAAGATCTTCACATCTCATGCGGAAAGATCAGATAAAGTCACGTGCGCGCTCGGGTTACCGTATCGGGCATGTCTCATCTTTGTTGCAAAATGTGAAACTGCTGATCTTGAAGCTTGGACGAAGCGATCCGAGTCGCATGAGATAAGATCTTGTGGAGAAGAGAGATCAGCTGGATTGACTAGGTTAAGAGATAGATTGAGGGATGGGTGAAAATTTGGATCAGACGGTTTTCAAACCGGATAGTTATTTTTTGGGGTATGGGTTTGCGATTGAGGGGTTTCGTCTGGTCTTGTCTTTTGGATTTGTGGTAAAAGATGAGAATTTATTGTAAGGTTGATACCTACCCATCAGGTTAATATGCGGCTCACGGGATGGAGTTCCGAAGTCGAGGTGAGGGAGGGCCTTCGGGACAGCTTTTGAAGAAAAAGATATGTCGTCTCAACTTTAGATCAATAACTGATTCATGTTCGATGATCTTTGAAGATCAGTGCTCTTTTGCTTGCTGATTTAGTGAGGCCTTCCTGTTAAAATATGCTTCGTATGCTTAGTAATCTATTGGTCAGCTACTAAGTGTTGGTGGCTGTTGGTGTTGGTATTAGGAGAAATCTCTTCTCTTCTCTTCTTCTAGATATTTTATCCATCATCACTTCTTCCTGATTATCGTTACTACTGCTGTGCCTCAATCTTACTTGTGCCTCCAATTCCTAATACTTCCCCCCTATTCATGTCTCGCTTATTTTAGCTACAGACCAGACCAAACCCATTCAATCAACATCTCAAGCTCATTACACTTTGTACGAATGAAAGAATCTTAACTAGAGTTACGAGGTAATGCTGCTGAAAGCGCATTACCTAATCGAGCTTAGTGCGGGCTCAGAAACTGTAGGTATTACCGGGGTTGCATATGCAATGGAAATGATAGTGCTTATCGAAATGCGTATCCCAACAGAAACCTTACATTTCTGACTCTGCCCCTTTCACTAGAATCAAGAATCATCAACATCAACACAGAACTCATTCATAGAAGTGAACTTTCGTGTCTAGCCTACTCGAGTAGATACCCCTGGCTGATACCAACACACTCACTTCCTCCCAATAATGTACTGATTTCAATTCTTTCTACTCAGTGTAAACCAGACTAATCACTCTTTCGTGTATATTCCTCCTCTTAGCAATTATCAATAACTTCAACCAACAAAACCCGACGAACTCCCCACATCCCCAATCTCCCTTTCCACCTCCGCAAACACCGCCGATTCAAACCTCCTATTCAACGCCAACTGCAGCATCGCAAATATCTGCACCGGCTTAACGACACAATCAAAATCATCAATTCCAAAAGCAATTTGGAACATTGTTCTTCCAAGAGTGGATTGGATAATTTTGTGGCCTGGTCGGCCTTGACTGGCTGCTGATCCGATGATGCAGATCCAGTAGAGGCTTCCTAGCATATCTTCCCATTTGTCGGAGATGTTAGTCTTTTCGAGTGTTTGGACTAGAGCTTGAGTTAGGGATTCGTCGCTAGATGAGAGGGGTCTGCTGGTTTCAACTGCTTGGATGAGGATGAGAGTAGCGAGTCGACAGCATTCGAAAATGTTGTCGTTTTGAACTCCAGTCGTGGATTGGGTATATATCTCATTTTCCAGCGCAGTCTTGATTGTCAAAAGTCTCCAATTGAATGTCTGAACATCGATTTCTGTTTCGTAATCTTCTAGCATCAAGTTGATGACATTGCGTGTTACGTACAGCATGTTGCATGTGTGGTCGCTGCAACTTTGGATGTGCTCAAATAAGCCTATTGAATACTGTAATGGCAAGTCGAGATATAAGGTGGGGTTTTTGATTGAAGCGCTAATAACAACGCTCGGTTCTTGCACACGGATGGCATTTACCATGATGTGATGCCTATTGAGTAATATTAGCTACGCGTCAACGAACCTCAGGTAGTGAGACTACGCACATAGCTAAGAACTTGTAGAGCGTTTGTCCTAGTGGATAGTTATCGAGACTTTGCATGTCGGGACTTTTGACCAGCAACTCAAAACAGACTGTATGTGCCGTAACCTCATCAAGAAAATTCCCAAAGGCCTATTCAGCGTTAGCCTCATATTCAAGAACAAATTTACCTTTGAAATGTCTTACCCATGATCCAATTGAAAAGTATACAATAGACGCAAGTGTGTTGATTGAATACATTGTGTCTACCTTTGCAAGTCTTCTGTTAATATGGTCTATAGCGTTTGTTTTCAATGCCAAAGATACCTCTAAGTGCATGCTGTTTGGTGATATCGCGCATAGATGTGCATAAGCCATGAATAATATGCTGGATAATAGAGCGGGAGTTTGCTGTGCTCCTGATAAGGGAGTTGATTTGAAGGAACAAAAGTTTATTGCTGTTGAAAATCTTATTGGGCCGTGAACTTAGACACATAGTGGATTCGAAATTGCTCACCATAATCCTTGATGTAAACATATTGTTCATAATAGTTTGCCATCAAATTGGGAGCTATATCTACTATAGAGCTAAAAGGGTCGAAATCCGCAAATGCAGAGAACTCAGGAGCAACCGGCCGATACACCTCCAGTCGCAAAGGGTACAGCATACATCCACAATATTCGCATCGATCCGCTGAACTTATGAATGGAGGAGGCCTTTGTGGTGCTGAGATAGACTTCTTCACTTGGGTGGAAGGAGGACATTGACAGATACCAGAAGCCATAGAAGACCTTGAGCTTGAAGCGCCACTCTCTGTGGAAGTCAACTGCAGCTGCTGATGTCGCTGCTGACTGCGGAAAGCGCTCATGGCGTGAGAGCGGATCTTGCTCTTTGTTGAACTGTCTTTTGCTCGACCGGAAACGAATTCGAATTTAAGTGGAGCACTCGAAGGTTTTCCTTTTCGGTCAGACATTTTAAGTCTTGGGATTGAGATAGGATAAGGATAGCGAATAGTTGCTGCAATTTAAAGGAGCCGTTAAGATATCAAATTTCGTAGAGGGAAACTAGGGAATGGTATATTGATTTGCCTATAGTGGCGAAATGCAATTGCTCGATTTCTAAATGATTTGCGCAGTTGCTATAAGATATTTTCCCACTTCAAGTGGAGCTATTATTTAAGGAAATAAAAACCTTTATACTCTCTATAAGATTCAATCTCTCTAAGTTCAAGAGGATGATACTTGCTTTTAGGATGCGAGTGTCTTACTTAACCAGCAGTCTGAAAAAGCCCCAATGCTACGGTACTTCCAACAGATTCAGCATTAAACTTGAGTATTATCTTCGAATGAAATAAACATCAGCCACTTCCTAGATTGTCCTAACAGCGCATGAAACTCCCGAAAGCTATTCCCACCAGGGAATCCTGAGCGTTCAATGCGGCTATTCGAGTCTGCCATTAGGAATCGTTTTACATCCTCTATGCTGCGGCTAGTCGGCTATCGTAAAGATCGAAGGAATGTGGTCTAGTAAGCTTTGTGGACCTAGAGTGGGGGCCCACCCCTTTTATATACAGATAACTATTCGTCCTTAGCGATCATTCTATTTTGACGATGGTGATAACCTCAACTTTGACAATGCTAAATTGGTAACTCACGTGTTTCTTATTTATTTTGTTGTTATCTAATCGTCTCTCCAAGTGGAAGAGATAAAAAATTTCCATTTCATTTACGATCTCTTCCTTACAACCTTCCTTTTATAATCCATCCATACAACAACCCTTACAAGTAAATACCTCAAACACTAATCCACCATGATCAAGACAATCCTCGGCCTGATTGGCTTCGCCGTTGCACAAAACAACACCGCCTCCCTCTTTCTTCCCGGCTTCGATCCTCAATCTCTCGTGGCCTCTGTAGTCGGTTCGGTGCGCCGATCTATCAAATACTTGACAAGCCTAAAGCTGACAATCTGCAGGGTGCTACCGCTACAACCTTTGCTGTCCAATGCGCACCCGGTGTAGATGTCGCCAACTGCGGTGTTGGAGCAGGAATTACGGTCACAGAAGGCGCAGCAACTGCTGCATTTAGTGTTGGGGCCATTCTCAGTGGCAGCGTCGCATTGTACGTCTCCTTCTTCTTGTGATTTTTCCCCTCAGCGCAACTGATATCCCTTTACTAACCTCTGCCACTACAGCACTGGTTACCAAGATTGCTCTATCGCAGCCTCAACGTCTGCCGTCTGCATCCTATCAAATGGTGGTTACGAAGCCAATAAACCAGGAATGAGCACAACAACATACTCCGGTGACGACTTCACTTCTGCTTACCTCCCCGTCACTATCACAGCATCGGATGACTGTGGTGGCTCACAGATGGCATCAACCACTAGTCAGGCTACAAACACGAGCGGTGGTTTTCCGGGTACGGTTACAGGCTCTAGTGAGGCTTCAAGTACTGGCACTGGCTCTCAAGTCATAGTTACAAATACTAGTCAAGTTGCAAGCACTAGTACTAGCTCTGAAGGCACCGGTACAAATACTAGTAAGCCTACAAGTACGGGTAGTGTATCTACAAGCACGGTTGCAACAGTTACTTCAGAAGCAGCAAGCACGGAGACTCCGGCTACGGGCATAACTCCTTCCGGATCGAAGGGAAGTTCGACTGGAGGAACTCAAACTACTTCTACCAAAGCAAGCACTGCAGGTGTACCGGCTGTTACGGGCAATGCAAAATGGATTGTTGGTGGTGCGGTTATGGCCGTGGCCATGATGGGATAAAGGTTAGTGAACTAGCTGAGTATGATGATCATGAAGGGGACCTAGAAGAACAAGACTTGTTGTTCGTGGATAAGCGGATGATACGATTCATTTCAATGGTCATAGATCGAGGTCTACCCTATGCGCGCTAATAATGAAAAAAATCGAGCATATAGTGTTGTGCGAATCCTTGCTTTGATCTAAAAGGGTTTCAGGCTAAATAAGGAGAGACTTTTTTCCCTTCCTCAGCGGCTTCCACCCACCATCTCTTCAAAGCAGCTATAACTAGTTACCCAGCGAGTTCCCTAAAGTAGCTCAATATTGTCACCTGCTTGCCGGGTCATAGAGCAGTCGCAAGGCGTAGATGTAGGTGGCAACGCTCACGTGCCTAACTTCTTCACGTGATATAGCCATGCTCCCCAATTATTTTACAAAGAGGGAGAAGCTCTCTCCCAGTGATCTAAGCAAGTAACAAAGCGCATAGAACTTTGCATACCGAAAGGCCCGGTATGGACGTCTATCTCCTTCGGTTGAGTATTGTTGAATCGTAGATTCCCCCGCTTTAACCCCACTGAATACGAGCACGAAGTAAGATGATGATACAGCAAGAGTGATGATTATTTTGGGAGAGGTGATAATGGATGATAAAGTATAAGAGGGGAGAATCAGAGAAAGTGCCTCAAATACCAATAAGCTTACAAAGCACCAATTTCTAACACTGAGAGGTATGTCTACTTATTATGTCTTCATGTTCATATTATCTCCTAAGCCCGAATTATCTGACAAATGCCATTTGTATTAGTGTCTCCCATGTGGATATATAAACAACATGATAATGGCGTGCTGAATTCCTCTCCTCAACATCATAAGATCAGATTTCCAAACCTTCTTCAATCTCATCTTTTTAATCCACAGCATCATGTCCGAGCAAAAGAAAATTCTCATCGTAGGAGCGACAGGCTATATGTAATCTCATCCCCAAATGCATGCGTGTCTTGCATAGTTTCTAACAATATTAGTGGCGGTTCTATCCTTTCTACGCTTCTCGCGTCCAACACACACTCCCAATACAGTCTCTCAGCACTTATTCGAGACAGCAAGCACGCTGAGAAATTGAATAAACTTGGTGTTCAGACTATTCTCTTCAAGGGACTTGATGATGATGAGGTCAATGAACGAGCTGCTTCGGAACATGACGGTACTCATTTTCATTCCTTTATAACCTCATTGCAAGACAGAGCATGCTGATAGTCATGACAGTTGTGATCAATGCAGCGAGTTCTTCCACACCCCCTGGAGCCTGGATCCGAGGATTAAGTAAACGCCAGGAGACAATTAAGAAGGATTGTTATTTCATCCAGGCAAGATTAAAAATTTCCCAACCGAGCAAGAAATTGATCAATCTGACACACAAAAGACTGGCGGAACATCCGTCCTAAGCGATCGTCCGATCAGCAAGAAGTTTATCGATACGAAGGTCTACTCCGATAAAGAGGATATCTACGCTTATGAGTTAGAGAGGGAGAAAGAGGAGAGTTATGGACAGAGAGTGGCTGATATAGCTACCGTTCAAGCGGGCGAGGAATTTGGTGTTAAAACATACGATATTATAGCTCCTACGATTTGTAAGTCCGCTTTGACGTCGTGATATGCTACATTGGATAGGGCTGACGAGAATAAAGACGGTAGAGGGACAGGTCAATTCAACACTCTTTCGTCTCAAATCCCAAATCTTATTAGGTATTCACTTAAGCTGAAGCAAGCGGTGGTTATAGGTGATGGTGCTGGTGTAAGCTATACCTCTCGTCTCCATCTACCTCGTCTACTTTTTTTCTTTTTTTAATAACAAGAACACAGCAATGGAACCACATCCACATCCTCGACCTCGCCACAGTCTTCCTCCTCCTCCTTACCGGACTTCTCTCTCCCCCATCATCATCTGCACCCCTCCCCCACGGCAAAGACGGAATCTACTTCGCTGAATCCGGCACCCACACATGGCTCTCCATCTCCCGCGCCATCGCCGCCGCCTGCATTTCCCAATCCTCAGGTCTCCTCTCCACCCCTTTAGTAAAAAGTGTTTCCCTCCAAGAAGCAGCTTCAGCACTCACAAACGGCGATGAAAATTTCATTGAGCTAGGATTAGCGAGTAATTCGCTATGCAAAGCGGAAAAGGCGAGGGAGTTGTTGGGCTGGGAACCGCAAAGAGGGGACCAGGATTTTTGGGACAGTTTTGCGGAGGAAGTTAAGGCTATAGTGGAGGAGAATTAGAGTTAGGTTGGCCAATTACCAATTAATTACCGTAGTAGCTGGAAGAGTGTTGAACTTTGCTATCTAGTTCCCGGATACAGTGTCGTGAAATTAATGAGTATGATTACATCCTCGTAACCAGCCCTGGCGCGGCGTCTCCTCTTTCAATTCCTTCTCATCTCCTAACGACATTACCGCCCCCATACCCGCGTTGCAGGGTACTTAGCCTTTACAACTTTTCCAAATTCCTATGGTCCTACCTACAATCTATCATCCTCCACAATCTAGGAGCACATTGCCGAGCGCGTCTGCTGATACGAAATCCTACATCATGATACGTGAGATTGTATGTTTCATACAGGACTGCCGCATCAGCCTGAAGGAGTGCTTTACATCTACAGGTCGAATGACTCCCTAATGGTTCTATGCAACGCAGTGGATACCATTGGGGGGCTTTGATAGTCCGTAATGACTATAATTGAAGGAAGTCCCATCGAAATATACACAGCAATTTCCTTGATACTTTTTTGTCTTGCTGTTCCACAGGTATGCTACGAAATAATTCAAGTTTCAAAACGTTAAGGGATTGAAAGGATCAATGGGTAATGTATTTAGGAATGAGTTTCATCTTAGAAATTTACTTCTAGGAGCCTTAGAGGAAGAGCCAAGCCTTAGCTTCTGAGATAGGGCATCTTGTTCCGCAAGATTAATTTTATCGTTACCCCCATCCACATTATCCTTACATTCAGATACTATTATACACATACTCACTCAGATTTTAATTACGTGGTCGAATCTTAGGAAAGCAAGGCCCGTGGGAGGGCGTAAAATGTAAAATTAATGATCAGCATGTACGACGCTACAGAGGTATAGTATATAATATATTTCTTTTCGGATTGGGCTCTAGGAGACATCAAAAGCACAAATAATCTTTGCTCACCGTGATTTGTAGAGAATTTCAAGGATCCAAATCAGATTGAGAGAGATTCAAACTTCATTCGAATTAATTCCAAACATAAATTCCCATCATCCTCTAATCAATTTTCCAGTTTCTAAATAACCCTCTTTAATTCTAACCCTACCCAAGAACACCCCCCACCATTCAAAACCAACACCTTCTAACCCCCCACAATCGTCCTCAATCGATGCGCAATCACAATCAGAGTGCCTTTAAGCTGCATCTTTATCGTTTCCTGAATCAGTAAATCAGTTTTATATCTACTGCAGAAGTTGCTTCGTCCAAAAAACAGACCAAGATGACTATTTGGGGATTTTTTATGATGATGCGCACGATACAGAGGAGTTGTCGTTGTCCTTGGAATACGTTGGAGCCGCGGGCACTAACGGGGGAGGAGAGTATGAAGAGGCTAGATTAGTTGTCAGAGGAAGAGGCGGCGCTGGATTTAGAGAGGAGGTTTACACGGTAGAGAGCGGATAAGAGGGACTTGAGAGGTTGGAACGGAGTGTGCCGGAGAATAAGAACGAGTCTTGGGGTATAAAAGCTATTCAGGAGCGGAGAGATATGAGTTTGATGGCGGAAATGTCGAGGCCATCTATGTGGATGGAGCCTGAACATGCCTCAAACAAGTGTAAAAGGGTTGGAGTGAGGGACAATTTTCTTGCTCCAGTATGACCCACGACTCCTAGTCTCTGACCGGCTCTTATGGTGAAGGATACATTTTTAAGGATCAGGGGAAGATCGGCTAAATAGGCAACTTCGAGTCCTTTGACTTCAGCTTCCTAATCTCCTGGGACTTTATCGCCACCTTGATCTTCTGTATATCCAATAATTGCTCTAGTCGGATCCTTAGAGGTCTCCAGAATCCTAGATACTTCGAAAATAGCTTAGAAACAGCTATTAGAAGAGATAATAGTGAGCTGCCATTGTAGGTTGCGATGGGACTTTCATGCCAATGAAGGCCAAGACTGTGGAGGCAGAGGCTAAGTTCCAAGTCGGCTTCAAAACCTATACGAAATCGTCTAACCAAGAAACATGATCTAAAGCTCATCGTTATTATCACTGAAGACTTGCCTACGACTAGCCAGAAAGTTTCACGAGATGCTCTATCTAGATTCCGCGTCATCTATATCCTTCATGTTCCGTCGGAGAGTCCTGGCGCTCAGCCATGTATAAGCATCCTTAAAGGATAAGCCTCCACAGACGCTTAAATCTAGCCTTAACGATTCGCCAGGACATTTACCACAGCAGCCACGATATATCTTCGGAGTGGACTTCCAGGTTTGGTTTGGCAGTATACCTCGTTATGACCGGTGTATATTTCTTCATTTCCGTATTGCCGACGTATTTTCTCCAAAGCGGCAATGACGTGATTTTGTAGTCTAGTAGAGACGACTAGATCTTATGCCAGGAGCCAGAATTGGGTGAGTTCTAGTCGCCAATACTTTCTGTCTACGTGGTACAGGTTGATGATTTGAGTCTCGAGACATTGATAGAAGACTCCCTGTCCAAAGGAGCACTGTTGCATGACGCCCTTGGCAAAGAGTATTGTTATCTCCATTGTTGAAGAAGGGGGAATAGCGGCGGAGAAGCGAGATATGCAACTTTAACTTCGTATTCCTGATAACCATCGTCTAGGATGAACAAAATAAATATAGAAAGTTTGTTAGCTAAAGAATTTGGCAAAAAAAAAAAGGAATAAGGATAGAAATAGAGGAGATCATAACTTACCTATCCGGTCCACATCCCTCACGGTGTAGTGATGCTGGAAATGTAAGCCTATCATGTATATCAAATTTATCCTCTATATGTGATCATCGATACCAAACCCATGCCCCCCTCGACGTCTCTAAGTTCTCATTGGAGAGCTTCCTTGTTTGGTATCGAGAGCTGTGTCATCTATATCGCTGTTAGTCAAATTTCTTCGTCTCTTTATGTTCTTTGAAGGACCTGCTTCTTGGGTATCAACAGCTATCAATTTCGAGGGCTGCATCTCGACGTCTCGCGCCGCTCTTATCGAAAGCCAATTTTTTGGTTTGCGCTTCATCGGCCATATTGTTCAAAGCTAGGTTGCGAGGTGTTCTTGTTGCGGTTAGAGTATGAGGAGAGTAGAGTAAATACGCTTCTAGTTTTGCCCGTAGCTGCGCCCCGGCTCTTCAATAACAATTCCCCGAAATTCTGATAATGATTACCGGTAGTTAGAAGAAAGAAAGAAGGTAGATTGAGGCAGTTATCCTTATAAACCGGAGGAAGTAAAATCAAGAAAGAAATGGGTTGAAAGGACTGAGGTTCTGATGTGATTGTGTATTGGAAAGGGAACATAATTCCAGAGTTGATTATTATTGGAAATTCTTGTGTAGGCACTTAATAGCAGAGTTAGAGTTTATCATTGATTTTCTCCAAGACTTATTAGACTGTTGCCTCGGTGAATTAAAAAAGGAGACATCTCTTCTTAGATGGGAGAAAACTACCGTGCCAACGCCGATGTTCAATACTAGGGTATATTTTAAAATAAGCAAACTCCCATCACCAAACACAGAAGGCGGGCCCTTGGCTTAGGGGCTTTGGATCAAACTGTGTTTCGGCCGAGGAGGAGTAAATCTGGGATCACATACAAACACCAATCGCGGCTTCAAAAAACCCCACCGGGAGTTTTTCTAAGGGCTCTTAGGAGCTCTGAGTTTTTTGCTAATTTTTTTTTTCTATTCGGGGCAATGGGTTTCTATCTCTGGGGAGGGGGGGAGTGTCTTTTAGGATGTTAATTCTGATGAAGGTTGATTTTAGGCGAAGGGGTGAAAACGATGAAAGTCTAAGAGATGACAACGACAACGACGGCAACGCATCGCAGACTAGGATTGAATTATTTATATGGAGATCTCCTTTTATCACTAGGACATGTCCGATCATCTTGTCACTCAGCTCTGTTGTTCCCAAGAAGGGGCTCAGAAACAGCTCAGATCTCGGGGAAAGAAGTCTGATATTGAGGCAAAGATCTGCTGCGCGTACACGGAAAAAATGAAACTTGAAGCATTATCTAGGCATCATGCATCGTGATTATGACCGTCACCACTACTTAATGGTCACAAATAGAGTCGACATGAAAGTCAACAGTGTTCTTGGCTCGAGGAAGTGGAATTTGGGGTTGATTGTCACGTGGCGTGAGCGCTTAACTTAACCTTACAGCCTTCCGCGTCAAGGCAAGATCACCCAAACCTCCAAAAAACAACAAATCTACCTGCTTCCTCCCTTTAGCCTCATCCCCGCGAACATTCTCATATTCGGTCTACGATCTCCCTACTTAATAATCCCCATTAATCCCCGTACTATCCGTCACAATGTCTAACGAGATCGTCCGCAAACCTGACAAGGACTTCACTAAAGAAGTTGACAAACAGCTTCCAGAAGCAGAGCAACTAGCACAGGTATGCCATCAGACATTGAGGGCCACTTTAGAGCAATGCTAATATATCCACAGACAAATATTACAGGTGCAATTGAGAAACTCATAGCTTTGGAGAAACAAACTAGACAGGTCAGATTTAGTTTCTTCAACCCTTGAACCCCATTAACATGCTCCAAAAGGCATCGGATTTAGCATCAACGTCTAGAATTCTCGTCGCAATCATCACCATCAGCAAAGAATCTGGCGACTGGGGTTTATTAAACGAACAAGTCCTCCTACTTTCCAAGAAACATGGCCAACTCAAACAAGCTACAACAAAGATGGTACAGGTTGCCATGGGTTTCCTGGATTCTGCGCCCAATCTCGAGACCAAATTAACACTCATCGAAACATTGCGAACAGTTACAGAGGGCAAGATTTTCGTTGAAGTTGAGCGAGCTCGCGTTACAAAGATTCTTTCAGACATCAAGAAATCAAAAGGGGAGTTGAAGGCAGCCACGGATATTTTGTGCGAATTGCAGGTCGAGACATTTGGGTCGATGGAACGACGGGAGAAAACGGAGTTCATATTGGCACAAGTGGCATTATGCATAGAGATTGGTGACTGGACACAAGCTGGAGTTTTGAGCCGAAAGATCAGTACCAAATACCTTTCGAGAAAGCCTGAGAAGGCTCCGGAGCAGTTAGAGAAGGAGAAGAAGGAGCGGGAAAAGAAGAGAGAGAAGGGAGAGGATATTCCGGAGCCAATCGAAGACGATGTTACGGATTTGAAGTTACAATATTATGAGCAGAAAATTACACTGGCGAAGCATGATGACAAGTATTTGGATGCTTGCAAGCATTACAGACAAGTTCTGGATACGGAAGCTGTGGAGGAAGATCCTTCGAAACTTCATCCTGTAAGTCATTGCTCTTGTTTTCCAGACTTTACTAAACAAACCCAGGTCCTTCAAAGAATCATCTACTATGTAATCCTCGCTCCCTACGACAACGAACAATCTGATCTCCTCCACCGTATCTACAGAGATACCCGCAACACCCAAGTCCACCTCGACGCTCAGCTTCTCAAACTCTTCACTGTCCACGAACTTATGCGATGGCCAGAAGTTGCCAAACTCTTTGGACCCCATCTCTGCAGTACCGATGTTTTCGATGTCGCTCCCGGTCAATCCGCAGATATCAAAGCTAACAAACGTTGGGAAGATCTGCGCAAGCGTGTCATTGAGCACAATGTCCGCATAATCGCCAAATACTACACTCGCATCCAAATGCCCCGTCTCACGCAACTCCTCGATTTGACTGAAGATGAGACAGAGAAATACATTAGCGAGCTCGTTACTGCGAAGACGGTATATGCAAAGATTGACCGACCGGCGCGAATCGTCAATTTTGCCAAACCAAGAGATGCAGATGATGTATTGAATGAATGGAGTGGAAATATGAAGAGTTTGTTGGGATTATTAGAACAGATTGATCATTTGATCACTAAGGAGGAGATGATGGCTAGGATCCAACCTACGAAGACCCCTAAGGGATCTAAAGCTGGAAAAGTCAAGGCATGAAAATTTGCATTTGTGAAAGGGGGGGATTCGACTTGATTCTATGGTTGATAATGCGATACCGACTTTGTACAATTAGGTCTCGATAGATAATTTTAACTTTCTAGACATGCCTTTATGCTCTTTCTATACTCTCTCTATCATTTTTTATGAACTCCTTTCTATCTTTCTACCCATCCATCCACGCTTCTCTATGAACGCCCAACTCGCAACTCCATTATACAGCTCCCTCTAAATCTGCCCCTATCTTCTCAATCTCCACCCTCTCCCCTCCTATTCCACCATAAGTCTAAAAAGGAACATCCATATCCTCCACACTTTCTTCCTCCCCTCCCTTCCCATGCTTTCCCCCCTCTTCCAAACACCGCCCAATAAACCCCACAAGCACACCAATCATTTCTCTTCCCGTAGGAACAAAATGACCCCCTGGATGGGTAATCACTTCCCTCCTCCCTCCGTCTTTCAAACACCTCTCCACAAGTCCCCTACTCCTCCACTCCTCAACAACAGTGTCCAAACTTCCTATATAATGCAATGTCGGCGTTGTAATCAAAGGATTGTAGAATGATTCGTAGAGGGCGGAGGGGGCGTAGAATCCGCTGTAGATTATGCAGAATTTCAGTTGGCCCTGAATCCTTTCCTCTCTCAGCTCTTCGAAGGATTTTGGGTAGGGAAATTGAGAAGAAGATGGAGAGGGGTTGGCGGTGGTGGGATTGGTGTTGAAAGAGGTCATTCGGGAGGGTTCAAGAAGAGATGCAACGAAAGCAGCTGCGCATCCTCCTTGACTAAACCCCAAAACACCATCTATACCCCCATGCTCTCGTATGCAGTGTGCGATGGTGTCGAGTCCCTTTTCTAAACCGAGATAGCGTTCGCCGCCGGTTTCGCGACGCCACCATGCAAAAGCCTCGTTCTCCCCGTCTCCGTTTTCGTTTGAGAGGGATGTGGAAGGGGTATAGCCTGGAATGTCGGAGGAGAGCAGCGGTATTGGTGCTGTGGGGTAGATTAAGGATAGACCGCCGGGGTAGAGGAGGGAGAATGTGGATTGGGGGGGGTTTGAGGGAGTGGGTTTGGTGGAGGTGGAAGAGAGGGGAGGAAAGACTTTATGGAGTTGTTTTTCTAGGGAGCGAGTTTTGGAGTGGAAGAGTGGTCCGGATTGTGTGTATCCTGTACTTGTTAGGAGGGGGCTGGAAACGGGGGAAGAGGGAAGGAAGTGGGAGGAAAGGGGAAGGGGAAGGGAAGAGAGGGGTGTTGGAGGGAATTGGAGATGGTGGGAAGAGAAAGGAAGAAGGAAAGAGGAGAGGGGAGAGGGAAGAGGTACCGTGAAGCATTAAAATCTTTAACTTTCTCGGAGAAGGGGTTACATCGCCATTTACTTCCAGTTGAGAGGTTGTAGCGGACATTATGAATCTACGACCAAGGGTCTGCAAAGTGATATGTGAATATGAATTAGAATAGGAACTGGAAGATAAGAAGAAAGGTCTAATCAATCCACCGGGTATAACGGAAGAGGAGGCTACTCGCATTCCCCAGCTTAAGTGAAGCTTCTTCTTTCTAGATGGAGTTGTGGAAGAGAAAAGCGAGGGGGGTGATACCGCAGACGAGGCTGAAGTTAGAGCCTTGTGCTACTGAGGTGTATCTTTAAACTTCATCCAGAATATGCCCAAGTTAACTATTTATTATCTGGAGAATATTCCTTCTTGGTACTTTCAAAGTATTGGGAAGTGCGGACTTCTGAGATGAATAGCTATCCAACATTGAGCCTCAAAAACAGAGTCACGCAACAGACATCATTCTCATTCTAAGCCCATCATCCCCCATTAATTCCCCCCAGAATATTCTCTTCTAAGCAAATCCAACGCATCTCACTCACCTGACATTTCGACTACTCAATTCATTTCTCCTACCGATGCCAAATATATCAGGCATTACCTGATGATCATGACTCAGATCTCCTTATATTTGCAAGTAGCCGCGGGCCGTCGGTAGTGTAGATGTGCAACAAAACTTTTTCTATTTGTCTATCTTATGACCGTTGTTTTCGAGATCTTAGTCTTATCTCGTGATTTTAGGAAGCGATATATTGTCATGGGGCTGTAACGTTATTATTTAGAATCGCTGTCTCGAAAACCAGAGCACAGTGTTTCCGAGTGGATTCGAGGGTTATGTTTGATCCTTAAGGATGGATGTATGCTTCGCAGCAAGATACATGTGCTTTCTTTTTTGGGGAATCTGGGGGCTGGATACTGTGATATTGATGGATCTAAGAGAGGAGATTATAGGGGTGGGGCTTGGGGGTTGAGGATGCCTTAGTGATTTCAGGAGTCATTACCCCCATGGGTTTAGAAAAGTCGTAGCGCGTCTCGGTGGGATGGCTGTTTTATGGAGAGTTATAGAAAGGCCTTTTATTATTTTCTTGTCAAGGTCCGTCCCAATATGCAGAGAGAAATTGATGCTAGGCGAAGGGGATTTCTTATTCTAGATGAGGTTGCTTGAGGGGAGTCCTTCCTTGTAATGTTCTTCTCTGTGGAAGGAGATATGTTGCTTCATCTTTTCACCACTAAACAGATGTTAAATATCAATTTCTAAGTATTGCTACGAGTACCTGGCAAAGCATAGCAGCTATTCGAGTTCTCGTCACTCAGGACTAACTCAACCCAGTAGTGGCCATCCCTTGCCAAACTTAACATACTTTCATTTTCTCAAACTCAAATCATAATCACTTTCTGTTCCAGTCTTCTTTCCCCTTTACTTTTAATAGCAATGAACATATAGCTCGAAAGCAAGGATATCAGTGACAATCCCCATTTGATACCACGGATGACAACGTGTTCACCCTCAGGACGGACCCTGTTGCTCTGCGGCATCACAACCAGTAAGCTCATCACAACCGGTAATTCAGCGTTTGCGAGGGGTTAGATGCAACCCTACCTTACTCACCAAGGCGTATATATACTTTATAGACGAAGTTTATTTGATATGTGCTGCATTCTCCATTACACTTAATCATCCTTCTTTCCTTCATTTGATTAACAAGCTTAGGGGGTTTGCAAGTGAAGAACAATAGATCTTTTAGAAATTATCTCTCATGCTATATAAAGTCATTTTGCCTCCAGATACATCTGCTCTTTCCTATTCGATCTTGAAACCATTTGGCAATTCTCCCATACATTTCTACCCACTCACTCCTACTATTTATTCCCGAACTGACAGAGAGAACTTTCGAAACTGCTCTTGATTCTTCTTTAATGACGAACATCGTATGGCTTAACTTTGGCTCTTTCGTCGGGGTTGGTTTTCTTGGTTTGGTATCATTACACTAGCTCCCTATTCATTCTTCTCTTCGAAAACGAAGGAGAGAACCGTCGACAATAAATGAATTTTGACGACAATACGTAGTCTCCTTCTCCTTGACAGCATCAATTTCTCATTCAAGTCAACAACTCAATAACCATCTTCACGAGCAATTCAAAGCCCAAATCTCTCATCCTCACTGCCGAGAATGAGAACGAACCAACTCGTAGAAGACGACGCGACTAATATTATACCGCTAGCGAGGAGCCCTTGATCGACGGAGAGGTATATTTACTCTTTCTTTATCATTTACAATAAAACTCCCCTCTTTAGCATTCGTTCACTTCAATACTCCTCTTCATATTCACCCTTTACCGCCTAAATAATAGAGCTCTGTTTTCCTTCCTTCCTTCACTCATTCCTCTTCGAATTCATTCCCCCCTCCCCTCTTCAACCTCTCACTCATCCCATCAATTCTATCCCTCTCCCTCTCCCTCTCCCTCTCACCAATATAACCAATCCTCAGCTACCCAACAACACGAACTCCGATATCGTCCATATCTACATACCATTTCGTTAGTCCCGCACCGAAGTTTCTATAAACGATCCTTTTAGTAGGTTCTATTTCCTATATTTAATTTAACTTTTTTTGTGGAAAGAGGGGGGTGAGGAGAATATTCACTTATTCTGTGTTTTTATGTGCGTCTATTGAAAGCGGAAGGATTGATCGAGAGGTGGTATAGAAGCATTACATTCATCTCGTCTCATCTCATTATTTACTAGCTGCCTCCCTCTCAAATATACACCTCCACCTCCCTCCCCCCCTTCCCCTCCCCGCTTTCTTTCTGCTTCCTCTCCTGTTCAATATCAACGATAATATACATTCCCTCCCTTTTCAACCTCGAGGTATAACAGACAAAAGAAGATATAAAGGCCAAGGTAGGTAGGTAAATCGATCCACGATATAGTATGTTTCGCTACGCAGTATGGTATAGACGAAATGAGATATGCTTGCTCGCTTTTGTGAGCGACATGATTGGTGTGTTGTGATGTACTCTATATACATTTCCTCCCTCCCTCATCCCATAGCACTAGAATTCCCCCACCCAACCTACCTCTCATCCCTAGGTGCTACCCACCTGTTCTCCCACCTCCTATCTAGACCTCTCCTCTTATAAGTCTCCCCCGTCCCGCCTACACTCCCATTCCCGACATCCACATTCAACCCCACTAAATCCAACGTATTCTTCCCTCCCAGACTAATATTTCGCGCCGCACTAAAACTCGTACTGCCATTTTCAACATTGTTCAAGAATTTCTGCAGTGCTGCTTGGGCCGTGGTGGCCGAAGAGAAGTTTTCTTGTTGGAGAATGTAGAGCATGGCTATGCCGGAGAAATCCAGAATTGTAGGTGTTACAGTGAATCCAGTTGCTACTGATATGGCGGAAGTGCTGGTAGGTGTGGTTGAGAGGGAATTAGAAGTTGTAGTGGCTGCTATCATCGTTGATCCTATAGCGGCAGAAGTCGCCGTTGCAGTACTACAGCTCGTACTAGCAGTTAAGTGAGATAGGGCTGTGGAAATAAATGACGAATCAGGATTTCCAATGATGACAATTCCTTTTCCTTGATTATCTTCCGACGTGTCGGAGAAAAATGTCACGAGTGAGTTTTCGATTACGCAGCTGGCGTTGTTGGTGTTGAAGTTGGCGAGGATCGCGGTCGATGAGAGGGGGATGGAGAAATTGGTCTGCGCGGCGTTGACTAGTTGGGGTATAAGGTTCCCTAAGGTGGCATTGGCGGTTTTGGTTCCGTCCGTGAGGGAAGAAGTTGTGCATCCCAATGATGCAGAGCCTGTGCATGTAGAACCTGTAAAGCCATTCACACAAATACAAGCATTCTCTCCATTTTGGACCACCGCCACACCACTATTCTCACATACAAACCCCTGATTAGCAGCTGGTGTCGTAGCTGCAGCGCTGCCTTTGGGTTTATCAATGACTAGAATTTTCACAGGAACGACGACTGCGGCGGCTATTATTATGAGGAGAATTATCAAGACGAGGATGACTCCCCAACAAGGGAGACCACAGCATTTCCGCGGTTTCTTGCCAGGCGCGCCTTTGGCGGAGGGGGACATCGTGCCATCCTCGGATTCAGGCTGGCTTGAAGGCCAGGCAGAGGGCGGCCGTTCTCGAATAGGTGTTTCTTGGCCAGGGGGTGGGAAAGCAGCCAGCATTCCGGAGAGACCTGACTGGTGTTTTTCGTTTCTTCCGGGTGAAATGGCTATACCTTCGTTAGACAGAGTGGTTGGTGGAAATGGGGAGGGAAAAGTAAATTTACGTTGAACTTGCTGCTTCTCCTTGAATTCCCCCTCCATAGGCCAATCATCCAAACCCATTCGACTCGCGGGTCTTCTTCCCCTATCCATCATAGCGGCAAGTCTTGTAGCTCGCCGTATCAGATCCGGTAAGCTTGTTAAACTACCTCTTGCTTCTGCATTCCTTACTGCATCGATATCCATACGAGGTGGCCGTCGAATAGCTGATAGTCGACTGAATGGTCCTCCCGCTTGTTCTCCCGCAGGCTCTCCTCCTGGAGATCTCGTCCGTGACATATCTCCAGGTAAAGCACTCGCTGCTCGATATGCACCTAGCATCGCATTCGCATTTGCAGGATAAGCAGCTGCTTCATCGGCCGTCAACGCCCTTCCTATTGTCGCAGAAACCGAATATTCAGACGATGACGAAGACTTGTCGATTAACCCCGTCCCACTTGCCAATGGATCCTCATTTCTCGCCGCCATTACTTCCGCTGCCACGCCTGGTAAACCCCCATCCGGAAACCCCATCCTCTCTAATTTCGAACCCCCTTGAATAGGTCCATCCGGATCTAATCTTTCGGAACTCGCTGTTCGTGTTGTTATCATAGATGGTTTCGCGCGTTTCCCTATACTCGCACTGCGTATTAACCCTCGATCATCATTATTATCATCCACATTGGATTCTCTCGACTCCCGACCCTCCTCAACCGTATCTATGGGAAACCTCATCTCGTTAGGTGAGTATTCATAATCGTCGTCGTCATCATCTGATCGATAGCCAGGAGATCCGGTTCCCCAACTCGATGGTATCGCTGCTGAAGATGCGTATGAACCATGTGATCCTTGTAATGTCCTGGGACTTTCTGAGACTTCGGGAATGGGTGATACAAATGATGCTTGCGAGTAATATGATGAAGCGCCTCTTCTCGAACTTGGCGGTGGTCCAAGGTTAGCGCTCCTTCTTGGTGGTCCGGGTATGGGTAAAGGAAAGTCCGGTATCGATCCAGGTGTTATTGGTGAATTTGTTGACGGAGATGCTGCATCAAAATCATCTTGAAATCTTATCCGTGACTGTCCCTGCTCTACTACTGCTGTGTTTGGCCTGTATTGAAAAGATGGTGCGTGGTCTTGTAATCGGGACGCGTCTAGCATTGAAGGTACATGACGGGGTCGCGGTGGTCTTCGAGGAGGTGGACCTCGATTTGCTGGTAGTTCATATGAGTCGGGTGAACCTTCTATCGTCCCAATTAATGGCCATTGTGGTACCTGTGTCGGCCTCGATATCGCCACTCCAATTGGACCTTGTCCCCTTGCTGTGAGTCCCGGAGGAGCTGGAGGTCGCGCTCTCGGTGGACTCACATTAGCTCTCGGAGGCTCATACTCATACGGTCTCTGCTGAGGCCGTTGTGGTGGGGGATTCTCTGCAGGTAAACCTGCTGCCACTCTCTCCCTCGCCCTCCTCACCGAGCCGCCAGTCTTACTTGGCGCTGGCCATTGTTGTTGATTCATCTGGAGAGCAACGATCGATTCGTCGAATCCGTTGCCGCCAATGCGAAAATAAAAAAGCGTTTGAGTACCCGAGAGCCTCGTACCAATTCCCAACTATTCGGTTCCCGTTCCTTTTATCGCCTTTGAATCTGCATGAAGCCGTTTGAAAAGGATGGCCAAGTTACTTCTGCCTGGACAAGATATATGTATCTTAAAACCCTCGCCAAATAGTTTGCCTGACTTCCACCGCTGCTTCAAATGTGTATCAAAATATATGTATGTAAAGATATTGAAGTAGTCGAACTTCGATGTAAGAATTGAAGAATTGGCTAAAGAGCGTGAATCGGTCGCTAGGATCCGATTGGGAAGGTAAAGAGATTGAAGTCTATATGTTTGTTGGATGAGGTCGCATCTCAAGGTTCGTTTGATTGATTGCGATCAACCAGGTTTGTGTTGGATCGAAACTATTCCCATCTAAAATGTATTTGTACTATTGTATTCTTCGTCTCTGCAAAGAACCTATCGCGAGTGAAATTATTAGTAATTGAAGACGACGACAACGACCATCTGCGCTCAAGTCGGGATGGAAAGAAAAGAAGCAAGAATAGGAGAGCAGCAGATGGAGAAGCCAGCCAGACTGCTGTAGTGCGTATGCTATAGGTTTAGGATCACGATAGATTCGAAACCCCGACTGAAATTGCTTCTTGCTGACTAGTCATTTGGGGATCCAGTGTGATTGTGACTTAATTGACCAGTAGTATGCAATTAACGGGTCGGCAGCATCGCCGAAAGCAATCCTCTTCTCCCTCTTCTCCCCCTAGCCACCGAACAAGAAAAGTCAATGAGGGGAGTCTTGAAATCATCTACGTACACTTGGTGTTTCGAAAGCCTGCGACAATCTTTCATGCGCTACCGTCAAAAGCCGTTTCTGTATCCCTCCCCCCGAAGCCTGCGTAGCTTCCAAAACGTGAAGGTACGACCTTTGAAGACCACCACGCAACGTACGTGGAAGGAGGAGAGAAGAACAACAACAGCAACAACAAGAATAAGACGAAATGTCGTGTTCGTCCTGGATGCTTGTTTGTACGGAAGAGAAAGGCGCTTTTCGAATCTAGGCCCCGGCTGGCGACTTCGTTTCAGAACTGCGATCTTATCACCACCTCCGCCCACCAAAGATTGTAAATAGAGCCTCGAGCTAATATGGACGATCAGGCAAGAGTGAAGCGTGAGAATAAGTATATGGAACGGGTGAACAAGAATGGAACAATGAGTATCAGTCGATGATCAGAAGGACCTGTGGAGGCGGGAATCACGAAGTTCAGACAGATTGTTGGTACCCCGTATACTATGTGGGCCGTCTGCTGTGATGAGAACCGGCCGGGAAATGAGATGATCTCTTTTCTTTGATTGGATTGTATAGATTGTGTATAAAATTGCAACCGATAGTTTCGAGTCGTCCGGACATGCAAGTAATGAAAAGCTATTTGTTCCGTCTTGCTGAGAGAACCACGAGAGGATCCAAGGCCCTCGAATCTGGTCGTGATGCCGGAATCCTACGATCGACCCCTGGAATCTGCCAGATGATGATCAAAAGACTTAAGCGAAAGCAATCCAGGGGTAAGGATGGGACAATTATATAATCCAAGGGCGTTTTATAAATAAAACGAAAAAAGCTTATATCGTTGTGTAACACGTGATAAAATACATAGCTGCAAAGTAATCCACGAGTCCTGCTTAGTGCTTGCACTTTCAGTTGTCTTTGTAGCTTCTGATTGGCCTAGCCACCTCTGTTTTGGCCCCCCCCCGTCAGCAGTGAGTATTGCCGGAGGATTTTGAATCCATCTATTTTCGACATGACAATAAGTAAGTTTCTTACCACCGCCTCTTTGGCATCGTACAGTGCTATGCTGTGCGAAGTGCCTGAGTGATTAAAAGCCACGCCTGGTGCAGCTTAGAGATGTGGTGATTACAGCGAAGGGACCCAGCGTTTATCACCAAGAAATGGTCCAAGTTCTGAGACCCGTCCCCTATTGCCCACAATTCTCCCTCTTTTTATGTACTTTATTTCTAACCATTTCACACGTCACCCATAGATGACACCACATCCACGAAGCTTTTTTATTTTCCCTAGCTTACGTTATTTGGATGCTTTTTCTTATGTCTTCCAGCGATAGGCTCTCTATCTACAATCCTTGGCCGTACCACATGGCTATTCCGCAATTCCAGCATCCTAGTTGCACTGCTGTGTTTCAGCTAAACTCGCTTCTGCAGCCCGCTTCAAGGGCCAAAGCCAACCAACACCACTAACCACCACACCAACCTTTCCGGCCTCTTCGGGTTAAGCTTGTTCACAGGTGAGCCAATTGCCCAAAATAGGAAAAAATGATTCTTTTTAAAGATCTGAATCATACTGCAGCGATGAAGCTGTCTCTCGTCAGCTTTCCTAGAAGTGAGGCCTTATCCATATTCTTTATGGGCCTGTTGTTGTCCTATTCAATCTTCACCACAACTCCCGCAGCTCGGACTGGTGTGTTGTTGCGAATCTCTCTTACATTTGCTCAATTTATTTCCTAGTGCTGCGCACATAGTTTCAATTTGTATCAATTTTCCTCCACCTCCATGGATTTTCCTCTGTGCCGCATCCTATATTGTCTGCTGAGTAAGCAACTCCGGACAATCAATATACTTTCTGCCTTTTCGAAACTGCCATAATTCCCGGTGTGTAAAGGACTGGGACAGGTTTTGGAGTTTTATATGAAGGGATATCATTAATTCATTATTTTAGTCATCAGTCCCTTGTTTTTTTGGAATAATTTTAGAAGGATGGTGGGATTAAGTGAGATGACGAACTCTTTGCTCTAACATGTTGGAAAATCTCACCTGTCTCCCGATCTGAGATTGACATTTATATATTGATAGCGGAAAGTTTCGCCGTAGCCAGGAATGGAATTGTCTCAAGTGACGCATCCCACTCTACGTGGGGGTTTGGGAAGTTTATCTTTAATCACAAGTCTCCGCTACACACGAATCAGGTTTCAGATCAAAAGGTCATGTCGGGAGTTCATAGAGTTATGAAGGTATATTTGACGAGCCCCAAACTTGGATACTTTGGAAGTGGAAGAATACCATCATCTATCTTCAAGATGATCTAAATGATCTAAAATGGTAACATTTTTTTCAACGTGCTTAATTCATAGAGGCTTGACGCTCAAATCTATCTGGATTTAGCCGATCATATTGTAACAAGCGCGACATGTTGGATCAAGATCCCTTGGGGTATGAAACCCTCAAGCCAAGAATCAAGCACTCTTTCCTTTCACTTCGAAATCGCTTCTCAATCCAGTTACCCCGCAATCCACCAATCCACTCCGTTACCACAAAAACACCTCCTTATGCTCCTCCAACCACTCCTCATACCCCTGCCCTTTCTTTCCCGTGTACTCCTCCACACTATACACCTCCTTCTCCACACCGTCCGCCGCCTTCAACCAACCTATCATACTATCTGAAAGATTTGGATCAAAAGCCGTGTATATATACTTCTTCATACTCACCTTCCAATCCTCAGGCTCCAAAACCACCAACTCAACTTTACTTTTCCCTTCTCTCTCCCTCAACCTCGCAATCGCCTCAAACTGCCTCTTCTGACTGATCGATTCAGGGCCCGTAAGATTCAGCCCGCGATTCTTCAATCGATCAGTAGTGAGTGCTACAACCGCCACAGAAGCAATATCCCGCTCACTAATAACCGCGGCTTGTGATTCAGGAATCGTCATGAATAGTTTGCCTGTTTCTTTCATGACGGGAAGCCACCATTCAATGGTGTTTGTGGAGAACATCCCCGCTCGTAGAAAAGTATAGGAGATTCCGGCTTCCTGGATGGCGGTCTCGAATGATGCGTGGAGGATTCCGATGTTGGAGGTTGGGTATGTTGATACTGATATGGAGGAGAGGAGAACGATGTTGGTTATTCCAGAGGAAAGGCAGGAGGAGATGAGGAGAGGGACTGGTGCGGTGGGGGAGACGTAGAGGAAGACTTGGGTGACGGAGGCGAACAGTGTAGGGTAGGTGGTGGGGTCTAAGAGGTCTCCGCGAACGACTTCGACGTTCAGTGGGAAATGGGCTTTGGAGGGGTCCCGGCTGGAGACGCGGATGAGAGGGGGAGAGGGGAGGGCCAGGAGTTGGTGTAGGAGGGAAGAGCCTACTTTGCCTGTTGCACCGATGATGAGGACTTTTTGGGGAGCCATCTTGATTGAGAAGTTTATTGTCAAAGAGTTATTCTTTGGAGAGAGGATGACTGGCTGGTGAAGGATTTAATTTGTGGTGGGTTATGGCTACTCTTTTTATAATACTTTTGATTATAGTATACTAAATGTCTTAATTGGTGTTTCTACTCTGCGGACATTTATGTTTTCCGTACCTTATTTGCATTGCGAAGAGCCATTAATTGGTTCACCTAGGTAGTTCGGCTGCGCTCCCCGCGCTTTGTCGGACGCAACCCGACACCAGAAGATGTCCACGTTAGCTGTCAAGCTCAATCTAGCTAGTTCTACTTTCATACTCAACTGACATTGGCTTTTGGCTCTAGGGTAGCTGTCACATCCAAATGGGATGTACTCAAATGCGTCGGACACCGACCAGCCGACAATCAATGGCTACCTGCGGTGGGGTTGCGGCACTTATGAAAAGCCCGAGCCAGCGAGCACTTGCATATCTACTAAGGATGAATTAATAATACTCGTTGGTAAGGAGCTAAAGTCCGAAAGACGAGCTGCAAGAATGATGAACCAAATCCATTTTTACACATCTATGGGGGGCATTTTTGGCAAGGTTCTAATCATAACTATTTTTCCCGCGTGCTTCTACCCCGAAACTTTCAATTAGTTAGTACAAATAGGGCAATTAATGAGATTTTGTGATAAGACTTGCCCTTGTAGCGGTCTCAAAATGGCAGGAAGCGTGTCGAAGACTAAGAGAAACTTCATAGGAATCTCTTGGAACATTATTGTTGGCGGTGCAATACTGCCCAAGGTTCTTTGAGTCTACGAATGAGCTATGCATTAAGCAGAACTTTAAATACCATGCCCTTATTCGAAAGAGCTCATGATTTATACTCAATTTGGGCTAAAACTCCCCAACGACGTTTGCTCATAGAAAATCCCCTGCCATTGTGAAAGTGTTGGAATTTTGCCGCCTTTGTAATGCTTTCCGGTTGCTGATGCTTTGAAATCATTTCATTACAAATGATTCTAGCTTTGTCTTTATGGATCTGCACCTATTCTTAACTGTTGAGCTCCGGAAAGTTTTGACCGTTAAAAACCTTTATAGCTTAAATACATCTCTTTTTCCTGACTAAAAGAGGGCCAGTCAAAATCAAATGCTTTTTACCTCAACTTACATTCCTGATTAATCCAACAAAAAAGCACGCTAAGAAATGAGGATAATCATATGATTTCAATTATTGTCGTATTAAATTGCATAAAGTTAGACTCGAGAGTTCGACTTGAACTCGTGAATTCAAGATCCACTGGACTTCTACAAGGCGAGTTGAAGTCCAAGTTGTGAATTGAATCGAGGCCAATTCGAACTCGCGAAACACTATATCAGGAACCTTCTTGTCCAAGAACTTGCATAGAGGTTCCCTAAACAACATCAGCTTCTAAACTTTCCTAAGCAAAGGAACAAACCGCGCGTTTTTAATCTCCACTCCAGATCTGCTCCACTCCAACCACCCCACCCCCACCCCTCCTCAATCCTCCTTGAAACCCTTATAATGCTTTCCGCAAGTACTCGACGCATTCTCCTCAAACCCCTCCCTCAAAGTATCTTCCTCTCCCCGTACCTCTTCAACTCTTGCGGTACGTTCTTATCACAGCCTAAATAGTCTCTAGCTGCTGGTCTCTCAAGTGACTCACTCCCCGTCGCCATGATGATAAGCTGAATAAAGCTCTTGTCCTTTGCTGCTGCTCTATTCTCTCTTATTGCCTAAGCTCTAAGAGCTAACACAAGAATTAGAGAAGGGAACTACGAGATGAGGAGATGGATGCGTTTCGAAAATTAGTACGTGTAGACTGCTGACTGTGTTATGACATTTGCATCGGTGCGCTACTAAGGTATATCAGAGATCATGGAGCGCGAGACATTGAGCAATATTTCGTTGAGCAGCTTGGGCATCACTATGAAGGAGATTCCATCTTTGACATAAATCATACAAAATCAAAACCAGAACCACTCAGTCATGCCGTCCAACCACATTCACTACTCCTCTTCTACGCCGATCCAATGCACAATGTATAAGCTGGGGTTGACATGTGCCTCTGCGCCCTCGCTTGGCCCCTTATTCGCTACCCCCTTTTTACTCGCTAAAATACAACGTAGCCCCGCACTGTCTACATAACTTTGCACTTGGCCTTATCGTTAATATAAACAGCAAGTCTTAAAGATCTCTCTCCTCTTCTCGCACCATCAAAGTTCTTACATAAGTTCCTTCTCCGCCATATTGACCCATATCCATTCCTGACTCCTCTACAACTTTCCACCCACGCCTTTCATAGACTAATCTTCCCTGCGGGGTGGCAGTCAACCATATCCTACCCCCAATCTTCTTCGAGTAGTCAATGACTTCCTGTAGAAGCAGTGAGCCCACTCCTTTACGATGGAAAGCGGCGTCCACGAAAAAGAGGTTCAACGCTATCGTCTCGCCGTTAGCTTAAAGTATTCTACCCTGAAAGAGATTCAAAGGAGAAATACAAATATCTTTTTCCACATCAACAAGTTTCTTCCGCAATTCATTCAAAGGTCCCGCAATTTTCCAAAGAAAGAATTCCATAACTATCCCTTCCGGTGGCTCATTAGTAGCGCCTCCTTCTGCCTTTGCTTCAGGTCCGGACCCCTTTCCCTTCGGGGTGCTAATTGCAGCAAAGCCTACTATCTGTCCTGTCGAACTGTCTATCGCTTTCCAAGTGACCGTTTCCGGACTTTGCACACGTGCTATGATGCCAAATGCAGCGGCGTCATGTGCTCCCGGTGGAGTCTTGCCCCATATGATGTGATATGCTGCGTCCGTGGCGTTGGCGGAGGTTACGATGGAAGCGAGCCTGGCAACGTCGGTGGGAACGGCGAGGGTAAGGGTGAATTTTGGGGTTGGGAAAGTCATTTTGAGGATGTGGTAGTGATGAGGACGGCTGGAGAGATCTTGAAGGTTTAGGACGTGATGAGGTTATATAGAAAGGTCTTGAGCCAAGTCTCGGTAAGCTTAAGGGTACCGAACGGACCCAAATAGGCAGGTCATAGAGAAAGTGGGGACTAATTCTAATCAGCCTATGACTCACTCTTCTCACCATCGCCATAATTCGATATTCTGTCTATCGAAGGGCGTGAATACGGCATGTATATTTCTATGGCTTAAAATATTGATGGCTAGGATATCTAGAAGGCCGTTAGAAGTAGTCCTTCCGGTTTACTGAAACAAAACCTAAGCTCAGATGATAGGGACTTATCCTTGAATCGTATACTTTCTTTTGTCTTTATTCGATTGCTAAGGGAAACGTCTATGATCCACATTGTGTTAAGAACTTTTGGAAACATCGATATCTCATGGAGGCTGAAATACTCAACCTGTATTGATTTTATGTTCTTCTGTAAATTGTTAGGACTTCTAGCTAGAACATCTTCTAACAATACTGGTTGTAGTCCTTCTATTGCGCCTAGGAGGTGGTTTTCTATAAGGAGATAGAGTAATGAAGTAAAGCAAGAATGGCATATATACTTCCTAGGAATTTGAGCAGATTCTCTGTGCTTGACCTTTCCATGTTTATTAACACCGTGGTCATTCACTAGCAATTAAGAAGGTTCTCTTCATGAAAGAGCGCATTAAAATCTGAATCTCGAGGAAACCACTGCACGGATAGTTTAAATTAGCATCTATCGCCTCAATTCTAGTTTACGATTATAGAATCATAAAGATTTAATGGGGGACTCTACGTAATATATCAATCGACGGTTAAGCTCTGATATTTTTCATTCCCATCAATCTATTTTTACTAATCAATAAAACCAATATAAGGAGTAGTCGATCATGATTGTCCCATAGGTTCATGGGAACCTCATTTATAAGTATCAAGATCTCTTTTCCGTCCGTCAAGTATATTGAAGCATTACTCATCATAGAAGGGGTTGTGGATTGTGTGGGTGGTATTGAAGGCCTGAACTGCAATATTGAGGTCGGATTGTGGGACTTTAACTTCATTGGTAGAAGGAGCTGTTGCAGAGGAAAAATCCAAGAAATATATATTTGAGTGCTGATGATGCTTTGTTATTGATACTCATCTGCTCCTTAGGATAGATATATTCTCCAAATATTCTACGAGGGCTAATAAGGACATTAGTAATTAGGCTTATAGATAACAAGATTTTTAAGAAACAGAGCCGTCCAATATTAATTAATTCTAGAAACACAAATGCTGTGGAATAATATAATACATCTATTTTGTAACAGAGACATCACTTTGCGTCCCAAGGCATCCCCTAGAAATGTCCAATGACTGGGTAAGGGAGAGTGAAGCTTTGAGTAGCTCGGGTTGTTCGCTAGCTACGACAGCAAGTTTCTTCGTGTCGAATCGCCTTTATCAATAGCCTATTGAACAAGTAGTCTTACTTCAAGATAAAAGCGCGAAGTGACGAGCCTGATGCAGAGCTCGCATATGCAAAGTTACAACATCAGTGTCAGCCTTACGCCATTTGTCATATGCTCTCAATATGTCCACAACAGTCTCTGGCATCAATACTAGCATATTTCTCTACCAGACAGTAAAGCTTGAGCAATCTTATAATATGTATGGATAATCGATCCAAATCCGACAAAGCCCGATGAGCAAAAAACTCCTTGTAGCACCACTTGAGCAAGAGCCCCATGCCTCGAAATTATCTCTAGGAAAATCAACTGTATCAGTCCAAGTTTCATGAAATAACATTGAATGGAGAATTGTGAAGAACCTTCCTGGAGACTGAGAAAGTCTTCTTTTCGGAACCGAGGGATATCTCAACTATCTCGGAGCCTAAAGCATGTACCAGCAATGGATGGGCTTGCATAAGGGAAGAGACAACGCTACTCAGGGTACGGAATAGACAAATTGTTGTCAAGTTACGGCGTCGTCAAAATGTCCCCTATAGCTTCTTTAGGAATAAGGAGCTACCCCTAGATTGGCTTCTACCAAAGTTACAGAGCTAGAGGTTTCTTTGGACAATCATGCTTTCGTGCAATTCATTCACACAGTCGAATGGGTCGTCTTCTCTCTGGCGTTTCCTTGAGGGAGCTGCAACGCTTTGATCTGGACGGGGAAGGCCAGTAGAAGTCACGGTTTTGACTAGAAGACAGGATATCAGAAATCAGTCAGTGTCAAGAATTGCGAATGGACAAAAGAATAAGGTTGGAGAGGGCACGTTGCAATGCTTGTGAGGGGAGACGCGTTTCTTTGAGGAGTTATGTCAGTATAAAGGATGACACTTCCGACAGTTTCCAAACACAGCATAAATGTGACGTCATGAGGTTATTGAGAGTATCAAGTCGCTGAATTGCTCTTCGTAACAATATTAAGATGATTTAGCCCGCATACCTCACCAGAGGTACTAGGCCGGAACACTAGTCCGGTGCATCAATACACTAGATATTCATGACTTTGCTAAGCTCTAAGCGGAGCTTGCGTTCTTGTTTTGCAGTAGTGTATCTATCTATACACTCCTTGCCGGGAATCCTTTAAGCTAGAAGCTATGCCTGGATAAGGACCCTACTCAAGCCTCCTAGTATTTGCCTGGATATATCATTCGATAGAGCTCCCAGAATTTTCTGTACTGTGATAGGTATCCACCATGAATAGCAATAGCCATACTCCCACAATTTGCTGTATCTCTTGTCCGAACCTTCCTTCAAGTCAAAGAAACCCCCACCTCCAAACAACTAACCCTCCTAACCCTACTTTCCGCTCCGCCCTCACTCTCCTCCCCAATAACATCATCCACAGCCCCCACACTACTCGTCCTCACCCTAACCTCTACCCCCTCCAAACCCTGGAACCAAGCCGCTAGAGCGAGAACTTTCTCAATCGCCTTTCCAGTCCCCTTCATAACCACTTCCTCCGCTCTTCCCTCCCCCTTCTTGCGTGTCTCCTTCACTCCATCTTCAATACTCTTCAATATCTGTCTTTCAGTGCTGCCTTTCAATGTTGTAGGACCGGCTCGCGACTCGATGTATCTTAGTAGTTTTTGGACACGTTTGACTATGGAAATGAAAGGGGATTTAGCGGATACGTAGACGATTTTCGGGGTGGAAGAGTTTGTTCGAGGTGAGGCAATGGGAGGATGGAGAAGCGGTCTCTTTTGGATCTTCTGGTCTGCGAGGGAAGGTTAGTAAAGAGGCTGTTCAGGGAGGGGTAAATACTTTTGGAGAGTTTCGGGAGCTTATTCGGCACGGAGGATGCGGGTGCACCTTCAGATGGCTTGTCTGGTGGTGTATTTGCCATTGTAGGTGCTTAATGTGATGACTTATCTCCTCCGGAGATGTATTCTGTAAGCTGAATTTATATGTTGACTTTGGAGTTCTGTCGCAAATAGCTGCATTGGGACTGGCCTGGCTTTCCTATTCACCGCCCGGCAATACATTAAACTTACATCTTCGAGCTCGAGGTCAGAACATTCGATTACCAGCAGTAAATATGTCAACATCAGTATGGCCATCGCTATCCGCTGCGGAGCTGAAGAGAGAGGAGGATGACTCTACTGTATGCCAGATATTCAATCAACACGAAAATTTCCTCTGCTAACACCTCACCAGCAACGAGAACTAGCATGGCTCCTCGATTCCCTCCAAGAAACCTTAGTATCCTTAAAATCAGGTCTAGAAGAATGCTACGCATTACTAGCACCCGTCGAACCAGGTTCTACACTCGTTATGTCTTCCCCTCGGTCAGAGAGCTTAAAAGGAACCATCACCAGAGTGGGAACCCGGATAGTCAAAGGCGTACGTTATCTTCCCACCTGTTCAAAGAATGATTCTGATGCACTAGCTCTAGTCGCTACATCTGCGTCTGAAAACACATATGCCTCTTACCCTCACCCTCTCCCACACCGAACCTCTGATCCTCACTCCCCTCACCAATCTCCGCGGCCTCCTCAACCAAGCCCTCGATTGCGTGGATATAACACGTTGGACGGGAGATCGTCATTCTGCTCCTTTTATATCATCCCAATTACACCTACTAGAAAGCATTCTTACCGAAGCAAAATTCGTTCTCAAAGGACCTTCTCTACTACCACCTACTCCTATCGCAACATGGACTACATCTCCTCCCTCTCCATCGATATTCTCTCCCCCCCTTCCCGACTGCCTCTCCGTCGATCTCACGATCTCCGATGCGTCGCTTCTCCTTACAATACGGGTTCTGGAGAAAGTAAGTAAAGAGCCTAATTTAGCGGAGAAATTTGCATTGGCTATTGGGGCTCAAAGAAGATTGGAACATGACGAGATGGATGATGTGTTTTCGTATAGAGGGGAGGACGTTAGGGTTAAGGAGAAAGTCAGGGTGGAAAGTGCGGATCCAAGGTTGATGAGTGTTTTGGCTAAGGTTGCGGCTTTAGAAAATACGGTTGGGAGTGCGAGGATGGGTTTGAGAGTTGTTATGGGGGATGAAGAGACCGATGATTAGAAATGTATTTTTGATTTTGGGTCCTTGGGGAGGTGCAATGGAGAGTTGAGATAGGAGGCGTTCGATGTAATATACCCTTGATTTGCCTCGCACGTTATGGAAACATTTATATGATTTATTCATATTTGTACACGAGCTTGCCTATTAAGATACCCATGAAGCTGACCCGTCTTCAACCACTTGTTTGTACTGCCCGAAAGATTGTGGAGTTGGTCTCATCTTCTACGCGTATCTGTGTGAAGACGTCAAGTATCAGACTAGGGTTTCTGGTTCCTATCAAAATGAGTGGTTCTAGTTTCTAGAGACAATCGTCGATGAACATATAATAGATGAACTGCTCTGAAACAAAACGTTGCAAAGAGGTCACGACTGTGTCATATGAAATGAATTGCCTTAGGTGGGATTGGCGACAAATAGTCCCTAATATGATATGTAGATATACGGCTATCGCAAAGCGGGCAGGCAATACTTCTCGGCGAGACAGTATACCTTTACTCTCCCTTTGATATCGACAGCGTCTCTCGGGTTCCCCGGTGGGAAAACATTTTTATAACACCATGAAAAATAAAATCCGGCGGGGGAGTATCATGCAGAGAAAAGTAGACTTGAAGACCCAATTGAAATTTAGACACCTTTTTTGTCAAAGGGCTCGGATTAATTTTTAGAAGTTCAAATTCTCACTTCCAAATCTAGGCTATGGTAAAACGGCCAGACCGAATAAAACAAAGAGCTGATATATCAAGGGTGCCAATATATGGGAGGCGCGAAAGGATTTGAGGGGCAACGGGCAACCTAAAGGATATTTCAAGTCACTTCGCACTACGACTTTGCGCCTCGATCTAGGATTTCTTGCGAAAGATGACATAGCTTGTTGTAAGAACAACTCTCTTATCGTCCTGTTAAGTTTTAAATATGAGAATTAGGCCCCATTTCGATCTATGCAAATTTAGAGGTGCAATTGCAATTATTAAAATGCCGATGTATTCGTTATCCTGTGTTATGGAAGTAATAGAGAAATTGAAGTTTCTCGTTGAGATATTTGGGAAGATGAGTTCATATCTCTAAGACACGAGAAGACACGCTCTTGCAATGGCTGACAATCTAATAGTCATTTTGTTATGCTAAGCCTCATATCGGGTCAGCCTTCATCACATGGAATATTTACACGCGCGTCGCCACTTGACTGACAATATCCATTTGAAGGATTCTAGTGACTAAAACGATTAAGTCTACTTAGAAAAATCGGTGTAGTCCAGATATTGCCCTTTAGATAGCCTGTGGCCGTCCACACTTCAATTCAACCCATTGTTCCATGGGAAGCATTGCTTTGAGTAGCATGCTCAATACTGTTTCCAGTTTTGACATGAGAAGTGGAGCCTTTATGATGATTTGAAAGTCGACCATTGATTCATAATTTCAGACCCATCTTATTGGTTTGAACCCATAAAGATTCTGCTTTTGCAAGCACCGTTCCCCTGCCATCCTCGATACTCGCATCAATATAAAACTTGCGTCCTTTAATCTCCCTCAATTTCGCTACGACTTGCAAAACTTGAGGCGTAGCAACCAAATGCAAGTATGAAATATTCAAGGCAGCCGTGACCGTTGAGCTGCTCAACGGCAGATCATTCGCATCTTTGTAAAGGGTCAACAGCACTCCCATAGCATCATCCATCATTGCCGCAACAGCTCCGCCATGGCAGACATTGGCACTTCCATTCATGCCAGACCCTAAGCTCAGTATGATTCGAACTTCATCGATAGAAGGATGTTGGAGCGTCGCGCGTTTATAGAGGGATATTGCGGCTCGGATTGTGTTCTCTGTCTTCAATGTTTCTGCGAAGAAGGAGTCTTCTGTGCTCTGCTTATAGGTTCGAGAGAACGTGGGTGTGATAGCGAATTCGGGACTTTGTATGAGCTTTGCACACCATGGAATTGACTCGAAATAGGCTTGATCGGGTTCCGCCATGGATGTAGTCTTTTCGCGATTTTGGATGGAATGTTACTCAAAGGAGTTATTAATAGACCTCAGCTTCAAAGTATGTCACAGCGAGAGAATAGATTTACAAACCCTTTGAGTTGTCGTGCACAAGAAGGGTGTTGTGCTCTACAAAGTCTTCTGAAGTTGGCGAACCACCAAGTTGGACCTCGGTTGTTCAGCTGCACACGTGATACTATACTGGGATGACATGGGAATTTTCTTCAATCCTTTTTTTTTGTTTTGGTGCCGTGAAAGACGCGAAGAAGAAACCAAGACTTATTTTTGTTCTTTCGGAATCTTAGAGAGGATGAACCAACAGTGAGGATCTCAAGGTGGCCCCCTTTCTTCTCGCTAAACTAGTCGAGCAGTTCGAACCTTCCGATTTCATGTTTGTAAAAGATATGTGGGGTGTGATACCTAGGCTATGGAATGATTATAATAATTATCAAAAGTTTCATGGTATTATATGGCTAGGAAAAATGTAGGAAAGCAGCTGTGGGTCGTGGGAGTAGGTCACTTCGAACTAGCCTGAACATTAAAAAATTAGACTATTATTGAACGTTTCCTCTAACCGTCGAATTTCCAGAGGCTAACACTGCTGGAGAAGCCTCCTTCAATTCATTCTGGGCCTGCGGGTCCTGCATCGGTTGTACAGGCGCATACTTCGAAGGTACTGTCCCCGTCGGCGTCGGAGAAAACACCAGGATAGCTCCATCATATGGCAGATGAGCAACTCTAGCATTGCAATACGTGCAGTAGTGGTCAGTGTCGTGGCACCAGCCACACAGACAGGGTAGGCAGGTAGCGCAGATGCAGACCAAGCAGCAGAGAATTCCAGCAATACTGAGAAATGTGAGGGGGGCTGATCATTCCAATATTACAGGAAGTGACTTACGTAGTCATTGATGTAGCTTCCTTATTTACTCTCGTCTTGACCATATTCTCACAGAAAGGACAGTCAATGAACTCGGGTTCGTCACGACGCTGATCCAATGGCCTGACGCGGGGTGGTGCTCCAAGTGATTGGATGTTGCTTGGTAGTTGATTTGGTTGTATTGTTGCTGCCTTAACTGGATTTTCGTTGAGTATGGCAGTATTTGTAGATAGGATTCTGTTTTGCTTTAGTGTCGAGCTCTCTTTCGAGAATTTCGATTACTCACTCATCTATGGTTAAGTGAGATGGGAATGCACTAGTGTGTGCGGACTGAATAGTTTCACTACCTCTATGATTTCTGTTTGCTGTGTAGGCTGGAGGATTGTCGGCGCTGGTGATATCGGCCTCTGAGTGGGTAACTCTAGATTCCTGCATCGGTGGCTTCGCAATGCTATCCATTTTCTAGTTCAGGAGTAGTAAAGTTACGTGGGAGTACTGGTAAAACTATGAGAGATCGCGATCGCGACGCACCTTATGTATCCGGCGGATTTAGTGACTCCTATCCTTATTTTCAGGTGCATAGAGCTATGCTGCTGCGCCATTACCAGCCAAGCTTACTTAGATCCTCAGCCAACCATTCACGGAAGGGATAAGACTTACTTTGCCGCTTTCATGTTACCACCTACTAGCACGCTATTTCTCACTCCGCTGCTCTCACTACCTTTAAGCAATTGAAGTTATTCAGAAATTAAGTAACGTCCAGAAATCAGGTAATTTACATTCAATACTGTGTAGGCCCACCGATGCGCATTAATTATAGCCTAGTAGCGCTTCCACTAGTTTTCATATAAATAAAATACGACAAAGGCAGAAGGGCATTTAGGCTTAGCCCAAAGTCAATTGACTTATCCTGATCGGTTTGCAATAGGTGTGTTGGTTTCACCGGTATCATGCTAGTCGGATATCCGCTAGGGTTAGCACCAAATAGATTATTGTATTCTGTTAATGCTAATTGTTCTTCTTGTCCTCTAGAATAGAGTAAGAGCTACTGTTCTTAGTATTGACAGCGACATTGTAAAAGTACGAATAGCTTCAGCTGTGCTGCAGAGTTCCTGCAATTCTGCCAGTTATAAGAGCCTCAATCAGGTGCTTAATCACGCAAAATATGAGTGGTAATATTGTGGCCATAAAAGTGGCAAAATAGCTGCAGTAGTGAGCCAGGGGGAATAGTACGATAATATAATTATAAATTTTCTATCTCTACGGAGGCCGATGAGCTAGAGTATGTTTGGATTGATACCGTGTGCATAGACAGAAGCAGCAGTGCAGAATCATCGGAAGCCATAAACTCCATGTATACTTGGTATGAGCACGCTGCAATTTGTTATGCATATTTGGTGGATGTCTCTGACCCTATCAATGTGCACCCAATGGAATCAGAGTTCACCAAAAGCAAATGGTTCACTAGAGGTTGGACTTTGCAGGAACTCCTTGCTTCAAAGAAGGTTATTTTCCTCTCTCATGACTGGATCAAGTTGGGCGATAAGTCAACGTTAGGCCGGGTCATTGCTATGAGGACCCTCATTGATGAGGACATCCTCAGCGGCACGAGGTTGCTGCAATCTACAAGCATTGCGACACGAATGTTGTGGGCCAGTCAAAGAAAAACGACCCGGCCCGAAGATCTTGCCTATTGTCTCATGGGTGTCTTCTCTGTTAACATGCCGATGCTTTATGGGGAGGGTGAAGAAAGAGCCTTCTTACGGCTACAGGAAGAAATCATGAGGCATTCTGACGATCAATCCATCTTCGCATGGGTCGATGAAAAGACAACTCCAGACACGTTGCATGGACTCCTTGCTAAATCACCTTCTGCGTTTTTCCATTCCAGCAAAATAATGCTATATCAGGATAGAGAGGTTCGCGAACCCTTCTCGATGAGCAATCGGGGTCTCCAAATCGAACTTCACTTGAGTCCAGTCCCAGGTGGCAACGGTGACAGGTTTGCTGCTGCTATTGATTGCCCTGCTCCACCCAAGTTTGAGGACTCGAGCTTTTTAGCCATATATTTGAGAAAGCTTCCAACTGGAAATAATCAATATGCTCGCATCAAGGCCGGCAGTTTTGTCGAAGTATTACTGAGAGGATTACTGAGAGGGACGCCCCAGACCATTTATGTACGCCAAAACCCTATTTTGCTAGGTCCTGATAGCATGAATCCGTATCCCCACCACGTATTCCAGCTGCGGGCAGGACCCGCAGAATACCAGTCCTACAAGGTATGCTCCGTCGAAACACCTCGGGGCAAGGTGCCAGCCCCTATGAAATCATCACGGACTCCTCAGAGCTGGCTTGGGACCACCTTTCCCTATACCTTCAAAATCGCAAAAGAAGCGAATCGCATTGCAGCTGCAATAACGTTTGAGCGAGCAGACGGAGAACGTCTTTTAATCTTATTAGGCTCAACAGCAGGCTTTAATGTTGCATTTGATGCCATAGATTATAAATATATTGGAGACAGGAGTCTCACCACCTACGAAGAAATCTTTCGTCCTATGAAAATGGGAGAATTCTTCGAGACCTATTACCACCGAGTGAAAGTCTCTGCGGTAGTTAAGGTTCATGATTTGACCAAGTACTACATGGTTGATATTGAGATTGAAGGATTTCAAATGTCTTTGAATCCGGTTCATATGGTCCAAGATGGCTGTTGAAAAGAATAGCTTTCCTGAACGAACGAGAAAGCCGGGGACTAGCAAATTCAAACGACTGTTTAAAAAAGAATAGTATGGAATAAGAGTGGATGGGTCTCTATCAATGCTATTCTGGTTCTTACCCGGTCCTCCGCAGGCGGAGACCCATTTGATTGCATGGTTTATTGTTAAGGTTAAGGCGAAAGGTCTTTAAATTGCTCTACTATAATTTAAGCACATATTCCTTTCATATGAACTAATAGGGAAACCTAAAAGTAAGTTGAAATAAGAAAGTATACATTGCAAGAAACGATGCTTTTAGTAGTTCTTGATTTCTCCAATCATAGTATCATGCCACTGAAGAATCTCGATCAATATTCAAGTAGATTTAGAAAACCCGGAATTCAATTAATTCCTTGCTTGACAAAATTCGACTCGTGCAGTGTTAGAAGTTGGTGCTTTTGTAAGCTACTAATTAGGCGGTGGGCTTAATCTTATTTACCCCTTGATCACCGAGTTTTTGTAACTATCCATCTACTAGCTTTCAGATCATTAAGATAATAAATGCTATTTACATCATCCTAATTGAGCTCTAAATCAGAATTATGCATAGTAGCCCCGCGATTTTCCTTACTCCGCAGTTCAATGCCGGGGTCGGAGTCCAGGGTATGTAATCATTATACATATACTTTAAAAAACGAAAATAATAGTCGCTTCGTACATGCAACCTGCCGTCTTAACAATGGAAGTATGATGTCCTCATCTTATTCTTGTTGCTACCTTTAAGTTTCTTAATGTAGAAGACTAGAGAATGTGAGGAGATATCACCACCGTCGATTTACCGTCAACTTCCATAATGACTATCTCAATACTCCGTACCCCGCACTCCTCACTCCAAGATTCAAAAATCCCAACAATGTCAAGCAACACTTCCTCTAACATTCTCTCGCCCATAATAATTACCCAGAAAACAGCTCCATCACGTATCCATACCGTCCTCATCGACCTCTCCGAAAACCGAAATGCCTACCTCCTCACTGCAATCGCCTCATTCGGAGGCATGTTCTTTGGCTGGGATACTGGACTCATCGGCGGTATCTTAACAATGAATTCTTTCCAAATTTCTTTCGCTCTCGATCCCCAATCCCATGATTTTACCAATCTGCAAGGCAATATCGTGTCTGTCCTTCAAGGAGGGTGTTTCTTCGGCGCCATGTCCTCCTTTTACCTTAGCGATATGTTTGGCCGAAAAAAAGCGATTCTGATTGCGGATTTCTTCTTTCTGGTGGGAAGTGTGGTGCAGACAACAAGTGGGATTGGCACAACGAGTTTGAGCCAATTGTATCTGGGACGGTTTATTGGGGGGTTTGGGGTGGGATTGGTGAGCGCGGTTGTGCCTACTTATATTGGGGAGAATGCGAATAGGGAAATCAGAGGGAGATGTGTCGGGTGTATGCAGTTGTTTAATGTGTAAGTCTCTTGTATCCTTTTTGTTTCATTTCCATATCAAAAGCTCGAGTGCTGATATGAGTCTTTTGACGAAGAACCGGAATCATGTTAGCCTACTTCGTAAACTTTGGCATCAATAATCATTTTGACGGTACCAATCCTCTTCAATGGCGTATTCCTTTCGCATTACAAATGCTCCCCGGCATCCTTCTTCTCTGCGGCATGCTCTTCCAGAATGAATCCCCCCGCTGGCTCGTTGAAAAGGACCGTCATGAGCAAGCACTCCATTCTCTCTCTCGTGTTCGTCGAAAACCCACTACCGACCCCTTCGTTCTCGAAGAATTCAACGAAATCATCGAGGATTTCAGAGGCAAACAGAAGCTGTCTCTTATACAACAGATTAAGCTTTGCGTCTCTTCCAGAAGTGCATCCTATGCTGTATCAATGGCGTTCATATTGCAGTTTTGGCAGCAATGGACTGGCACAAATAGTATTAATTACTACTCGCCTCAAATTTTTAAATCCATCGGTCTCACGGGTACTTCTAGTGGTCTCTTTGCTACAGGTATTTATGGCGTCGTGAAAGTTTGTATGACAGGCCTAGGACTAGCGTTCGCCACGGAGCAAATTGGTAGGAAATGGTGTTTAATAATTGGGGGTGTAGGACAAGCATTCGCCATGTTCTATATTGGTGTTAATTCAGCTGTCAATCCGGTGAAAGAGGGGGCAACCCTCAACGGGACAAGTACCTTTGCAATTGTTTGTGTGTATCTTTTCGTTGTGTTTTATTCTTTTGGATGGGGACCTATACCATTTGTCCTTTCGTCGGAGTGTTCTCCTAATCATTTGAGATCATTGAGTATGGCTCTGGCGTTGATGATGCAATGGTTGATGAATTTTGTTATTTCGAAAATTACGCCTTATTTGTTGGCGGATATTACGTATGGTACTTTTCTATTATTTGGGTCCTGTTGCATACTTATGACGGTTTATGCGATTGCTTTTGTGCCGGAGACGAAAGGAGTCTCGCTGGAACAGGTGCATATGTTGTTCGAGGGGAAGATTATCAACGGTTGTATTAGAGATACTATTCCGAGATTCTCGAGGGCTAATGAATGGCGGAAGAGGAGGCTAATTGAGGCAGTGAATGTAGATGCAACCACAGATGGAAGGGGTAATAGGGAAGATGGGAAGGCATCTGGGCAAAGTAAATAATCTAGCAAGGCAGTGCATCTTGAGGCTTCATTCTCCTTGAGTGGGATTTGGTGGGGCCATACTACTAAGATGTAATGACAGTATGAAATTGACTAAGAGAAAATAAACAAAAGGAAACGAGGGACTTCTGTTCAACTGTCAAGAACATCGGATTTTTATCTAGCGTTTCTTTTATGTTCCACGAGCGGCGACTCAAGAATTGAGCTATATACCAATTTGATATCTCATTCATTTCTCACTCACATCTCAAGTCTAGGTTTCATCGTCCTTCTGTTAAATCCTTCCTTGGGATTTGAGTAGACTATGTTTAATTAGTAAATTTCAAGTCGTGGGATTCTTTGGCACCAACGAACACCTAGCCAACCCATTTAAACCCTATTTACTCTCTGCTCCACCCATCCAATCACATCCATCTCAATTGAATTTCACTATATGCCTTCAGCACTTCCTCTCCATTAAGTATACCCCATCCACTCTTTAGTCTCGTATTCTCTCATGTTCTAATAATAGCCTTTCTATCTCCGTAGTGGTAATCGATTATAGAATTAGGGGCATCCAAGAGAAGCTCAACTTGGGAGTCCGAGTCGACAGTAATAATATACTAATATATCTAGTAATATAAGGAGGGAGAAGTAAGCCACTGTGAGAGGTATGGCGGGGGTAATAGAAGGGTTTATATTTAATATATAGAAAATTTTAGATATGTATTGTGTGATTTAACTGAGGAAAACAGGAGAAATATAAATAAATAATATTAGAAATTTTTGGGAATAGCTTTAAAATATTATCAATTTTATATGCTATTAGTTACTCTCAGCCACCTCTAGACTATACTCTCGAATTTTAATATAAACTCGCGAATCTGACTCGAACTCTCGGATTAAAGATCTAGCGGTCGAGTCGAACACTAACTCGGACTTGCGCGGGAAACGCCACCATTACACCAAGAGTGTATACGTAGCCGACCAACACCAAATACGTCTTTAGCAAAATTCACCTACTCTGGTACATAAGGCAGCTTTTCAACCAGACACACTGGCTACACTTAGTCATCCTGGCTTGGTGATGCATATAATCTAGGAGAATCTCCTAAGGCACAAGCCAAAAATATTATAGATATGTGTAAGCTTTCGCATTGTTCTTCTACTAGTATCCACTAAAAGCCTGATCCCTCAGAGTAGTTATCTTCATCATCCAATTCAACTTCCGGAAGCCAAAAAGAGCGTGCGTGCCAGCCGCACATTATCAAAGAACCCATTCCCAGACGGCAATAATACGACCCTTGCCCAAAAAAAGAAAATTTAAAATTTAAAAAATTGAGAAAGAAAAGAAGAAAAAAGGGATCCCGCTAGTCACACCATCGCTATCTGAGAAGATGAAGACATGTGATCTAAACTCTTGTGGTTGTCTTCCAAAGTTTTGTTGATCTTTGTCTCATGGCAATGCTTAGCGAGCTCACCATACGATGTTGCCTTCTTCTCCAAGTTGTTGATTTCCACCGTAACGTTGATATCTGCCTTTTCTGGAGCCTTCTCATTTTCCACCCGAGCCTTCTTAACCGCTCTCTCATCAGCCTCTTTAATAGCTTTGCTAACGTTGGCGACCTTCTCGGAATACTTCTCAACCCAGAGTGTATCGCAAAGCTTACCAACCGGAATCTTAGTGTTCGATACCGAGCGAGCGGAAACAGGAAGTCGTCTGCTGGAATTAATCGAGGAGAAAGGGAGAGAAGGAAGAGGACGAGGGTGTCGGATTTGTTTATACTCGTAACCTTCTACATTCTTCTCCATCCAAAGCGTGTCTGCAAATCTAGCGACCCCAGCCTCGGCCATTGTGATTTTCTTGATGATCGAGTTGGGAATTAAAAGGGCTCGGCTCTTTTTAACTAATAGCATGCTGTATTTGTGGAAGGCGGGAAGATTGGTTGTTGTATGATGGTTGGTTGAAGATTTCTGGATCTAAAAGCTGTGTCAGAAATAGTTAGCTGATTGAGTCCTCTCGAATTTGCATAGATTACACTAGATATAAAATAAATCGAAGATCGGTAAAGATCTTGGGCGGGAAGTGGTTGGGCAAATAGAAGATCCTACATGGACTATTGTATTGAAAGACAACAGTACTGATGATCGATATTACAATGATCGAAAAAGATGTATGGTTAGGAGTGGAGCTGATATTGTGGAAAATTAATCGTGATGGGAACAATAAGGAAGGCTGAGCTAGCTGTCTATTTATGGTTAGAAGTTAACTTAAGCGAATTATTCACCGTCTCCATGACGCTCAGCTGTCAATTCGGGGCCTGGGGCAGGTTTCAAGCTCATATTTCATAGGATATTTACACTGTTCAAAGATAAGAATGCATTTTAGCATAAATCATATCATCAAACTCACATTACTGTTTAGAGTTCGAGGAAAAGAGGTACAAATAATCGTGCGTGGACATACTTGGGATCGTTCTGTGCTATTCTACTCAAAATAATGGCTATAATACTTATATTGCACTTTGCACAGTACATTCATAGTAGCATACAATTTCAACTGATCCAACATCTTGTATTTCAGATAGAGCATAAGAACAATTCATTTAACAATCCAGAGTGTTCTGATGAAAGGAGCGAAGACTTAAACAAATAAATATTCTACTATTGTCTTGTATGCTACTGCGTGTTAATAAATGCAAAATATCCTCCTAACGAATCTCGCACCCCACCAATTCCTTCATGGCATTAATCAGCTCCATGTAGCTGGCCCAAAAGTCTCCCCTTTCGCTACTTTTCTCTGAATCGACTTCTCCAAATAATCCAAAGTCCCAGCTGGTGCAGAATTACCCCACCAATTTGGAAATTTTGTTCCCGTCAGATTCAAAGCTGCAATAATGACGATCGTACAAATGGCAAGTCCGACATCTAAGCCTGCACTCGTGATGTAATTGTACCGCATCCACCATCCACGATAGCGGTTACGGATGACCTTTTGGAAGATGAACCCGACTATCGACCAGGAAAGATAGCTGAGAGGCGTGGCAGGAGGAAGCTCTTCCATACCCCCAAAGAAAATAGGGGCACTGAAGAAGCGAGCCTTTGATCGGGGAAAGGCGCGTGCGACGCCATAGATGAGGAATGGTGTCACAGCACCTGCAAGCCAAAACCATTGCAATCCACCGTACAGAGCACCAGTGGAAAAGATTCTCCGAGGACCAATCAATCCGAATATGACAGAAGCGTTGAAGAAAACACGGCCATTGGGGCAAGTAAAGTTATTTGCTTGACCTTCTTTGCAGACATTTGTGATGTGGCCTAATCCCCATTCCATAACAGCCAGCTGGACGACGCAAGACCAGACCGTTGCAAGGACTTGGGCGAAGAACATTGGTCGCTGAGGAATTTTCAGATAATGACCAAGTTTGAGATCGCCTAGGAAAGCATGAGCTTGATTCATAGTGATGTATCCATATGTCTTGAAAAGCATCATGGCAAGCGGGCGTCCAGGCTGCATATACCCGATAATATATTCGGTGAATACATTAAGCCCGAGGTGCACATTAGTCGTAGCATAAACAATGCCAATAGGAATCGTCCAGACCAACGAGATCAACAAGCCAATAATCAGAGCCCACCAGGTGAGGTATGTAGGCCAAGCGCAGACGGTAGCGAAACTCATTCCAACCATTATCAGAAAGAGGATGGCGTACCACCACGACGGGACGGACTTATACTTTCGCATCATCTTCGTGTGATTGTCATCAAGAGATCCCACGGTTGCACGGGTTCTAATTAAAATTTCTTGTCCGTTAAACAAGATGGTATGAATGATAACAGCACTGATAGCTGCGAATGAAAGCCCGTAAGTTAAGCTGAAAGTCGTTGAAAGAAATAAGGGAGAGTAGTTCTGGAGAGAAGGTTAGTTCCACGACTTTATGACTATGGCGATGCACTCACGTGATATTTCTGCTCATCTAATGTAAACTCTGGCGTTAAGATTCTGCTGACATTATATAACGATGCGGTATTGTCGTAGCTGTTCGAATCACTGATAGGAAGGTATTCTCCATACCAATGGCCACTAAAATGCACTCCAGCCGTCACGATAATAAACCAAAACACAGTTCCGAACAATGTATTGGCAATTGCAAACCAAGGTGGGATCAACGGGGACCTTAGATTGTAGCCTGTCACTTGTCATCTTCCACCACGCTTTCGTTTAGGAATGAAATGCCATACCTGTAATCTGAGTCCAATCAAACGTTATGGGTATAAGAGAAATACCCGTCCAGCCTCCAAATAGCTGATTGATAACGACATTCTTCGGTCTGATCCAGGTGACAAAAGCAAAAACACTTAGGAATTGGGCGATATAGCCAGGGAACCAATACCAGATAAATGATCCAATAAAGACATAGAGAAAATATCGATATCGAGAGATAGACCAGCCATTGCTCGATGCAGGATCCGATTTCCTATGGTCATGCAGAGCATAGATGAAGGAAGTATTGACAAGTGTCTGCGGCCAAATCATTGACGCCGGCTCAACCAAATACTTGCGCATCATCCCCGCAATACCAAATCCAACACATTGAGTAGTGATCGCTAGCAAGATATTAAAGCCCCATCCAAAGTTTTGGCCATAGAAGCCTCTTTGCGCAACGATCGTGTCAGTAAAATACCCGACTCCAGCGCCGAAGGCCGCATTCGCCATGATGACAATCAATCCGTGCTCCTTAAGATTGAATCTTCTAGGATTAAGGCTCCATTCCATGCCGAAAGTTCTAAAGACTCGAGATGGCATGGTTTTAGACCAGCCTACTCCCAATGGATAGGCTACTAGTTGGACCACGATCGAGCTGATTGTCAGAGTTGGGGCCCGCAATGAGAATAAGGAGTTGAGTCCGGATGCTATTGTAGTCAATAGAAGTCCAATAACCCAAGCGCGGATCGTGTTGCACGGCAGATCTTCATCGTAATTCCGTACTGCTGCGCGGACCTGATATCATTCAGCAAAGCTTCAAAGAGATTTGGGTCCTAACAAAATGGAATACCTCAGGGTAAGGAGAGTTCTCAAAAACTTCATCGTACAACTTCCCCTCAGTATTGGGATCACGAGCATTGACCGCATCGTCAATTTCATCCAGCTGCTCATCATCCAAGTTTGGATCCCATCTGTGTGCTCTCTCAAATGCAGTCAATTTCTGATTAGCTTCCACTTCTTGGATGCCTGGTCCAGTTGATATCGCGTTGTTCTTTTCGTTGTTTTCGGAGGGGTGCCCTGTGACTGATGGACTGGCTCCATCAATCGGAATTGGGTCAGAATGCCATTTTAACCTCTGAAGAAGGCTAGACATGTTGCAATTGTTGGAGAAGGAGTTACGATTTCGACAATGAAGTCTCTAGAGGGCTAAAGAGTCAATGAAATCATTGAAATGAGGCGGATAACCTTATCGCAGGTCAAATCATCTTGAACGACAACACTGCTGATAGCAGGTTGTAAATATCTATGATTCGACGGGAGACACTTCCCCGTCAAGACTTGCTTCTCTTGGCAGGTAGTTAAAGTATCTACCGGGTTACTGCAGCGGTAGCGAGACCGTATTGTGTTCCATCGAGTTGCATTATCCAATTATATGAAGAACATGACTTCTACCCCGCAGATTGATCTTTAAACAGCGATTGGTAATAAGCTTGTTTCTTTAAAAATATACTTTATTTACAAAAACGAATTCCTTTAGAGACTACCCAAAGGGAAGTTTTTCTAAGCCATTACTTCTTGTTGCTTTAGTTCTCCAGGCGTCTAGGTATTTCGGGTGATATCGTATCTCATTAAAACTTCGAGTCACAGCATAACTTTAGTTGTGTTGCACGTAGATTCAGTGTGCTAGATAGTAAAGTGCAATGCATAAGAGAGTATGATACTATCTAGGTCTATATATATTATATATGGAAGAAATAGCTGGCAGCTCTAGGGCTCTGAGTAGGTCTGTAGACCTTACCAGCTGATTTCCAACAAGTAGTACATATTTTTGGGGGATCTTCAGTTTGCTCAATTCTAAATCGAAGATAACTAGTTCTCATCAACTTGTCATATTTAGCCTATATCAGCCAAATATCAAGGCCTGTTCTCTAACAAATTGTATGACAAGTATCAAGCCTGTCCACGCCACCCATCAAAACTAATCTCACCATCCAAGTATTTCCTTGTCATGTTCATTGAACCCCCACCTCACTACATCCCTCGGCGCTCTGTTCCCCAAATCTTCAGTTCCCTCTCCAACGATTCTGCAGCATCCTTTTTCAAGTTAGAGAGCTTCGTATTTTCCCCCATCAAATTCTCATTGCCTACTAGCTTTGTCTTTGTCGTTGAAATAGAAATCAACTCGCCAGGGTATCTGCCCCAACTAAGACGACTAATATTGAGTATGGAGCCAAATCCCCCAACATGGATTTCCTATACGAAGCAACCTGTAATAATTCAAATTTGATGCGTTGCCCTTGGCTAATACCAGTTTCACGAGCCATTCCACCATGCTCATATTAATAGCATATTTCAGGGCTTTCTTTGCCAACGCATCGGCTTCCTTGTTGTGCTCTCGACTAACATGCCCGAAAAAATAACCTTGACATCTTCATTCTCCAGTGCTTTAACCTTTCGTAGAGTTCCATCCAAGTCAAGCATTGGCAACGAGCTTCTTTCCCCTGCATACGTATCCGTGTTCGATCCAGCACCTGATCTATCCACTAATCACCTAGATGTGAAGTTCTTTTTTTTTTTCATTCGAAAATATAAATTACCCCGATGCGGGTTTTCATGAAAATATAAGTGTTTTTCGGTGAAACTACTGGTCGCTTCTTACTTATACACGAAAAGAGATGGGCTCTTGCCAAAGGAAAGATACATTCAAAAGGGATAGGGACTTCAGATGAATCCAATAAACCAACAACAGAACGCTTAGGGTTGCGAAGTGGAATCTGATTAGAGCACGAGATAAAAGAGTAGGACGGCCCATACTAAGCAACTTCTCCAGTATAACCACAGCTCATTGCCAAACAAACAATTAAATAATAAGTCGTAAGCAATAGCGAGCGTAATTGGGGGCAACTATTTACAGTCTTTCTTGGCTTTTGTGATGGATATGTACAGTACAGTACAGCCCAATTCATCAATCAACTGAAATCCACATCTTCATCAAACAAACACACTACATCCAGAAGAAAATAAAGGAAAGTTCCCTACACCACTTTTTCCCTCCTTCATCATCAAACCAATCCTTCCACTCCAAGATACCGCAAAAGCAAGGTATCTAAGAAGAAGTAAAAGTAGAATTAATCGGTCCGAACTTAATATTCGAATACGTAACACTTGCACCCGGAGTCGAGCTCTCCACTTCAGCAGGAACTCCTGAAGTAGTAGCACAAGTACCTCTGGGTCCACCAGGTGCCGTCTTCGTTGAGGGATATGTAGAATCTAGCCACAGCATATTGGCATAATGATCATCCCAAACAGACATGACGAGAGTCATGCCTCCAGACATCGCGGTGCTCATACCGGCCATGCCTCCTTTCTGTGAGAAGGTATTGGTGTCATTGAAAGCGATTTTTTGGGCATTGCAGAAATCAGTTGTGATGGAGTTTCCTGTTACGCCTGAGATGGTAGATTGGGAATTAGGGATGACGGTGCCGCCTTGGACGTAGAAGCGTTTAATTTCAGTGAGTGGGTTGCCGATGAACTGCGTCACGACGGTGAAGACTTTGGAGGTGTCGACGGTCATGCCGGAGCCGTAGAAAGAGGTGTCGCCCATGCGGTAGGAGTTGAAATCACAGCCGTCTGGATCGCAAGTACCGGCATATCGTGTGGTAGAATAAGTACCTCCGCAATCATTGCCGTCACACATGGTTTGGGTAGCTGTCTCGCAAGCGTGGGGTGTATAGGCTGCAGCCACGGAGTTCGCCTCCCAGACGTCTAATTCGGCACAGCAAGAGCCGTGGCCGCCTACACCGGCATTCTTATCGTTGGTGGAGGGCGTCCAGCCATCGACATTACCCTAGTTTTGTTTATTAGCAACGGGGTCTCTGAAGTAGGGGGTCTATGTAACATACTTGTCCATTAATAAACTTCAAGTCACGGGGGCATTGGGAGTCGCAGTACCCAACACCGTACTTAGCTCCACCCTTGTTCGTTGAGAACCTAGCCATTCCACCATCTGAATCCATGGCCACGAAGTAAAGAGCGCCGTTGAGACCGCAAGGAAGGTTAGAGACGTCAACATCAAATGTGAATTCGTTGTTCAAGAGATCAAATTGTTGATATTCGGTTTCTGAAGAAAGCAGATACAGGCGAGATCCGATGTTGGTGGCGTATGAGCCGACAGTGACGAATGTGAGCTTCAATGAATTGCCACTAGCCGTGGCTCCATAGGTGCTCTGGTAGTCTGCACCCTCAAGTGCACAATTTGCAGCACACGTAGCATCATCCGGACACAAGGTTGCGTTCCATGTATTTCCAGTATAGCAGTTAGTATAACTTCCAGATGTCTTGTCATGCACCCATCGCCAGTTAGAATCGATAACGACTGATCCTTGTTGAGTGGTGCAGCTGCCTGCTGAAGTACATTTCTCCCAAGTCATTGTAGGATGGGTCTCAGTCTGCAGTGTGCCGGCCTGTTGGCCACGCACAAGCCCGACTAGAGCGGAAGCAAGAGCGATGCTTCGATACATAGTAGATATAAATATTATGAGTGTGATGAAAGATAACAGTTGCGAATTCGCAGATGAGGATTGCGCGATTGAAGTTGAGAGCACTAAAGCTGATATATATATGTCCAGCTTCCTAGGAGGCTAAATTGGAATGCTCATGACATCTCGCAAAGACGGAATTGGACTGACGGATCGGCGGGAGCACCGTCCATACAGCCGTTGACAATCAATGGAGGGTAAGAGGTAAAGCGAGGTCCACTAGGCGGCTATGCCGTCGATGGTTAAGATTCGCCGAGATGACCATAGTGACTTCATGTCAACACACACGAGTGCTTGCAGGAAGTAAAGAGCCCAAATTGAGCAAATTTTCCACGGATATTGCCTGTATGGAATCGAAAGGTGGGCTATCTTGGAAGGGTTAGCTTACTTCTAAAGTAAGAGCTTGATAGCCAGATGACTTTGACAGCGAGTTCATTGCCTCCCGGAGGATGAGTCCATTATTTGATGAAACTAGCCCCTATCCAATCACGCTTCTTCTTTAATTTGGAGGTAATAATAACGGAAAGAGGACGTGGTTATTATTCCGGATTAACGTGAACTGACGGGTAAAAGAGGTGGAGCCAAGATTGAAAGTCGTCTGGCACAACATATCTCCTTTCCTTGTGCCTGAAAAATATCACAGGATTTGCGGGGTTTGTACGGTAGGGAAACTCCCTAGATCTGGCTCGGGATCTGAAACATCTAGCCATTTTTGGAAAGTCTGTGGATTTCCAAGAATAGGGGCTTCTGCAATAGCATTGCTTGTTGTATGTAACTAATGTGTACTTCGAGTGATGTCCCAATAAAGTATTTTCCAACCTTGGTACCGAGGTCGGTACGGCACCTGGCTAGAACAATAACCACTTTGAAGTCACTATACAACAAAGCTTAATTTAGGAAACGAATATAACGTTGCGGGGGGCGATCCCCTAAACAAATGCTTCGATTCACGCATGTGAGCTGCCCATACGGCAAGCTGGATGGTCCTTAGCTTAGGCTATGTCCAAACAAGCGCGTTAAATATTTTGCGTAAGGATAGGATTGTCAGAGCAGGAGCATGTATGGCAGTCAGATGCCAGAAGTAGAAGATAACTTTCCTTGATAAGAAGTACTAGGATACCTATTTGGAAAAGATATGTTGGCAGCCATGAAGCCTTGAGAGTCTAAATTAATCCAATATATTCCATGAATGAATGACGAAGTCCAAAGGCGCATGATGATCTTACGAGGTTTGGACGGGCCAGAAACGCCGAATGCCTTCTCTTGGAGGACCGGATAAAAAATTGTTGGAGAGAATCTTGAGCGCCATTCGTTGTCTTGATATTGGATTCGGCGAGATGTGATATCCTCGGAATCAGCTGAGAGACCAGGAAGATATTCCAGGTGGTACAGAACACCAAAACACCCCAGCCAATAGGTGAATATCATATGTGGTGGTAGCGTGTAACCCAAGCGTTCTTGCTCTGGGGAAATTGAAAGCCGGCAATGAAAGGGGTAAACAGCCTGATTCCCCAGACGGCAGATGGAAATAATCCGATGCAGAGCGCACTCCCACTTCCTGCCATTGGTTCTTCTTGGAATAACGCTTGGCGATGGTTCAGTAGGAGGTTGCCTTCGAGTGTTGAGTGGTCGTTGAGACAAAGACGCGGGGAACCATGTCGATACAAGCGCCCCAGCCGGCAGATTAACGATTGTTCCATATTGCATCACAATATAAACATCCAATAAATTCCTAATGCTTAATCGTATATTTACGCAACTAATAGCTCATAGTTGCGGGGAGAGCGGATTCTGCAATATGTTGTAAGTATGAAGACCTCGTTGATACTTTCAACCAGATAAAGGTGATTGCTGAAATCTCCGGCGGGAAAGTGTATATGCAAGTACCACAAGGATACTTCACTCCACAAGTCACTGGGTACCCACGCACCGTGAGATTGTAGCGTGGGATTGTCGAAAGCTTAATCGAATGTTCCTTCAATTTTTCCAATCACTTATCCAAGTCGGCGCCAAACTTGCAATCCAGCATTTCTTTCCATTCTACAAGCCTTGCAATGAATTTTGAGAAGAGAGCTGCCAATAGTATGCTTTTATCGCCGAAGAGAAGTTCAAAGAGAAGTACAAGCAGAGATGTGGTCCTTGCCGTTGTTGAAATGAGAGAGGTTCGCCAATGAGGGTATTCCGAGATAAACCTTGGCCTGGTAATATGCCGCCGGCAACGGATAAAAGAAACGCTTTAGGATGCCAAGGTCTTGACAGGGAACTGTAATTGTTACTGCTTCAAATACAGGTATTGATTGCTTCCAATTCGATTGACTTTATACATGACATCTCATGGGAGGTAGTCAGTGCAGGGGCTTAAGTAGTGATTGATCTCCGTTTGACGCGTAAGGAACAGTTATTATTTATATGCTCAGAAATTAATGATGTATCTGAAAATATCGAGCGGCACTGACTGCTGAAATAGCTTCATGGTATATCCGATGGAAAGGGGAAGCGGGGATTTTCCGGATTCTTGGAGTTTATTGTCCTCTGACATCTAACAATCCTTGAAGTTCTACTCGAAATATTCATTGGAGTTTCTCCGCCATGACTTGCCATGCTGATTTAGGTATAAGTCAGATGATATCAACGTTCTTACTTGGGTAAACGAGGACTAAGTCTGGGATCGGCCCTATATGATGAATGACGAACGACTTGCTTAATATAAATATGTCAAGCTATTCAGGAGCTGTATGACAATATTGCTTTGAGCGGAATCGAAGGTCTGAGATAATAATGTTGAGTCCGTTGAATTTCCCGCACTTAGTTGAGCTGAACGATGAGTCCTGGCAAGAACGGATCCGCCTAGATGTCAAATGCTTTTCATTCTTTTTATTCTAATCACAGCATGTGACATAATTCCCAAAAAGATAATCTCTATAATCCTCCCACGGTCTAAAGTCCTAGCAAGTATACCCGCCCTTCAAATCGGATCAAGGAGCAATTAGATTTCCCCTGACGCCACCTTTCCCGCCAACCTCTCTAGCAGTAATTGTAACGGCCAAATCTCCAGCTACATTAATCATGACCTCGACCTTGCCACCCTTCTTTACGCCCTTAATTGCTGCCTCAGCAAGGACATTGCCGATTTTCCATATCTTTTCTCGCTTCTCCTCTTCTTCCTCATCACTATCATCCGCCTCAGAGTCGTCGGAATCAGCATCAGCGACCCTAGCTCCGTTGGATTTTTCCTTCGGTTTTGGCTTTGTGACTTTAATGTGTGAGCCCCCCTCGACAAATTTGACTAACACATCACCACCATCTTTAGGTACGTTGATATGGATGGTTCGGCGAGCTGGAACAGCGGTTTCAGCAGCGATAATTGGGGTGAAAACTCCTTTCGAAGTATCTCCAGTGATTGCCAGGACACCGATGGCATTAGTGAGATGCTTGACAGTAGTGACAGCTGGATGAGTAGATTGCTCAATATCGGCTGCTTCATATTCTTGGACGAGGGAAGCTTGTAGTGCAGCTCCTCTGGCTTGCAATTCTGATGGGTTGATGGCTGTTGGTGTGGTCGATGGAGCTAAAATAGTGGTCGACTCAGGGAAAATGGATTGGAAGTTAGATGCGACCTTGGGGATGTGAGATGTCCCCCCGGAAAGAATAACTTCGTCGACATCAAGAACGTCCAGACCGGCCTTCTTGACCACACTCTCCACTAGCCTATTAAATCCCTCAAATACCTTGCGTCCAATTGTCTCGAACCGTAATCTGTTAATCGTTGAAGCAAAGTCAATGCCCTCGGCCAAAATTTCAACACTGAAATTGGCATTTGTTCCAATACTCAAAGCCTTCTTTGCTGCTTCGGCTTCCAACTTCAACTTTGCAAGACTGCGGGCGTTTTCTCGCGGGTCCGTGGTATTCCATTTAATGAACTCCTTGGCAAAATGATCCTGCAAAACTTGGTCCAAATGCACACCAGCAAACTCATAATCATGGGCGGTGGCCAGAATGGTATACATTCCACCTCTTGATGCAATAACCGCAACATCGGATCGAGTACCACCGAAATCTGCCACCACCACAATCTTGTCGGAAACCTTGCTCTCAGGGCGTGCATCATATGCTAGGAGTGCCGCAACTGGCTCGTGGATCAGCTGTAGAACCTCAAGGCCGGCATCATTTGCGGCTTTCGTTAGGGCAGCTTTTTGGCTCTCAGAAAAGTTTGTAGGAATAGTGATGACTGCGGAGTTGACAGTTTTCCCAGTATAATCAGACGCAGATTGCGCTAGCCGACGAAATTCGCGGGTAGTGATCTCAGATATTGTCACTGTAGATGGGGAGTCCCCTTCTTTATCTTGTATGGTAAATGCAATTGTGGACTCATATTCTAAAGGATGCGCCGAGGCGTGGCAATGGGTGGGATCGATTGATTTGAACCTACATATTATGTTTAGCAAACTGAGCTCTGATAGAGGGGCAAATGTATTCTTACTCTTGTCCAAGGAAATCCCGGGAGAATGCGACGGTATTTTTGCTATTCCGAATGAGTTGCTGCTTAGCTTGTTGGCCGTAATATTCCTCCCCATCAACGTAAGAAAGAATGGCGGGAATTTGACGATCTGCGAATTCGATTAGTACCTCTAAATGCCTCCAATCCACCCCAGCTTTACATACCACCGTCCTCATTGGCAATAACTTCAGCCTTATCTTCTCCTGTGGTGTATGCGATGGAGCTGTTGGAGTTTCCAAAGGAGATACCAATGGCATGACGGTCTCCCGGCAGCGAGCCATTTGTTAGTGGACTTTCCGTAGACATTATATTGAAATTTTAATAATTAGATCGGTAAGGGAACAATTATTGTGTGGTTGTAGAAGGGCGATTCTAAAGTTGGAGGGGATTTTTAAAAATATCTGAAATTCAAATTTTAGCTTCGACTTCGGCGAAAGGTTTAGCCGCAAGGCTGAAGGATTCTTCCAAAGGTCTAGCGAGGACCTCATGAATTCCTGATTGGGATATATCAGAGTCTCCAAAAATGTCTACAGAGATATTCGTCCTTCCGGGCGATGATATTGATTCTAATCTACTGCCATCACATCCTACTTTACCTCTGAAGCTCGGCCCTGGATTACGGCACATCCCTCCCAACACCATTACTCCTACAGTCGCAGGTCAATTACGAACAGATCAGAGAAAAAATGCTATTTGGGTTGAGTTCAACGGTGGTCGCGTATGTCACACCATATCAACTCTGTATTTAAACCTTTGTGCTAACTCCTTGCTGTAGTATATTCCCACAGCTGGCGATCTGGTAATAGCTACGGTCCAAAAATCGGCTGGAGATGTATATTTTGCCAGTCTCAGCGACTTCACTTCGAATGCATCTCTACCAAATCTATCGTTCGAAGGAGCAAGCAGAAAGACTCGACCGCAGCTAGGGTTTGGTGCATTGGTATACGCCCGTGTCTCTCTCGCAAACAAACATATGGATCCCGAAATCGAATGCGTTTCTGCCACGACGGGAAAACCGGAAGGTCTTGGTCCATTGGTAGGGGGAATGGTATTTAAAATCTCTCTGGGATTTTCAAGACGAATGATGATGCCAAAGCCTGCAGAGCAAGGGGGACTAGTTGTTCTTGAGGAATTGGGAGGAGCTGGTGTTGCATTTGAGATTGCGGTGGGTAGAAATGGAAAGGTTTGGGTGGATAGCAAGAATCTGAAGACTACTTTGGCTATTGGGAAAGCTATACAGGATACGGATCAGAAGAATCTACTACCTGAGGAGCAGAAGAAACTAGCAAGGAAGTTGGTTCGGGACATTTGAGATGAATTATTATGGGAATACGTTTGGAGTTTGGGATACAATTGCATGGTCATGGCGCCTGGGCTGATTATATCTATCCAATGAGATATTGGAATATGGTTTTCAATTGATTAGAATTGATATTGCTCCACTACGCCAATGCTCGATAGGTCTTAACTTTCAAAGCCGTATCTTCTTACATTCATCAATATGCTAACACCAGCTTGGTACCTTGGCACCAGGTTCAAAATTCTCATTAGGTCGGGATCAGTCCAAGATATTCAACGTTGAGCATTGATCGACCATGATGAGTAAGTTTGGCTGTGATATCTGAGCATTATGTTGCCTTTGTCTTTCCCAATGTGAAAGAAAAGCTTGAGATACTCGTCATTCCGGCTATTGTTGCACACGCTCTGCATTCTTGCCTACCGACAAATCCATTCCTCAACTACTTTTGCTTCAAGCGAATGCACGAGAAGCTACTGATTCATTGTCTCGCAGTATTTTGTTGATTGAGCCTTGCCACTGTGAACGCGTTTTCTTATATTAGATTGTCATGACCAATCTCATTGAATTATTCACAACACGCTCTTTTAGTTTTTTTGACAACTATAACGCCGCTCTTTTCCTTGGTTTTTCTCTTTCGGGTCCTACTCTCTACGGCGACAGTGTTGCTAAAGAGGGAATCTGGAATCGTCAAACTTCCAATCATTGCAGTATCGAAGGCAAATATTAATAGCGGGCAAGTCTCGCAGCCTAACGAAGAGGATGCTAGAGTTCATGATGGGTTAATGAAAAGGAAGGAAGATGTGATACTCCCTGTGGAAAGTGTTGGGTCTAGGGCCATGTATATGGTTAATAGTAAGTTACATGGTCTTCTAAGTAGACCTATGTTGCTGATTATGGACAGTTGGAATTGGCAGCCCTCCACAAAGTGTTCTCCTTAAAATTGACACTGTATATTCAGATACTTGGGTCAATTCAGAATGCAGGACAGCCAGCAATCCAAATCTGTGCGACTCCCACCATACTTGGAGCCGAGAAGATTCTTCAAGTTGGATTAACACTAACTTATCTATGGATCTTACGTATGGAGCAGGAACAGTCAAAGGAGAATATCTTCTGGATATGTTTTTCTTAGGAGAATCCACAATTACTCTGCAGCAGTTCGGCTACGCCTCTTCAAGCGAAGTTTTGAGCAGCGGCATTTTAGGCGTTGGACTGAGAATGGATGATACTAGATATGCAACAATCATCGATCAGCTTGTAGCTCAGAACATCACCAACAGCCCGGCATTTACCTTGGATATTGCAAATATAGATACAGTTGAAGGTATGTCAAGCTTCAGGAGCAGCGAGAGAAACAAGAGGCTAATGTATCAAGGTTCCATTATTTTTGGTGGTATTGATACGAGGAAGTTTACGGGCTCCTTGGAAAAACTTCCAATAATTCTAGCTAATGAAGCGCCAGATGGCATTGCTAGGTATGCAATTCATTACCATCTCTACCTGCACACCCCTGATTCCAATCTAGGTACTGGATACACATGAACTCCATTGGCTTGACTGCCCAAGGAGCAGCATCTTCTACCCTCTACACATCGCCATCATTCCAACAACCGGTCTTTCTTGATAGCGCAAATACATTTAGTCGATTTCCAGCTGAGCTTGTCTCGGCCATACTTTCTAGCTTTCCAGGAGCAACCCCTGTACATTCAAGGGAAAGTACATACTATCTTCTGGACTGTAAATATGCAAATCAGGAGGGCACCATGGACTTTGGATTCGGCAAAACTATCATTCACGTTCCTCTTAATCAACTTATCTTGACTGAGACTGATCATTGTTGGCTAAATATAATGGCCACTACCAGCAATAGCTTTGCTCTTGGAGGTATGTCTTCCAATTTTATGGCATCCTAACAGCCAATGCTAATCTTTTTCTTATAGGCACATTCCATCGATCTGCCTTTGGTAAGTTTCTATGATGCTATATATCTTCTGAAATTTCTAACATTCGATCAGTGGTATTCCTAGCCAACTCTGCTAACTGTGGAACCAATCTTATAGCAATTGGATCCGGCAGTGATGCAGTCCCAAACACAGTAGGAGAATGCTCTAATCCAAAAGTTCATCGTTCGTCGTCCCTAACTAAAGCTCCTACTTCTTTTGTTCCGGGGAGACCAATGGTTTATCGACCAAAACCCTTGAAGTCGGAACAGTTTTCCAGCACATCATCAAGACAACCCCAGGGAACTGATGTCCAAACCATAGTTTTGCCCGATCACACAACTACACAATCTGCATTGGATCAACACAGTATATCTAACCAAGAAGAAGCGGCTGCTATCGCGCAACTTGAGGCCTCTCATCTTGCAAATATTAAGACATACACGCAACATTTGCATACCATTCCACATCCTCTCAAACCGTCCGTCCATCCACCTTTAGCAACTTCAATTGTCGCAAAACCAGTTCTAGAGGAACCAAAGCACCCATCAATTGGACGTCCCCTTGAAACCTCAAAAAACTTCAAGAAATTATACAGCCTTACGTCTAGCAAGCCTACAGGTGAAAAGATTATAGCATCTCATCATACCTCTAAACCCGTGCTTAAATCAACAGCAAAAGTACACCAAAAAGTCGCAAGCCCCGCAAAACATCCTGTCCCATATATTCTTTCGCCATCAACTCATCACACAAGCATAGAGCATATTTCAAAATCACACACCAAACTTACGAATATTGTGCTGGAACCGAGCAAATCCAAAGCTCAAAAAGCGCCTGAGATGTCCAACAAACCACAGACCCAAAAGCTAGAGCTTGACTATAGCCATCATCAGAAGAGGTCTAATGTTGGGAGACCACCTGCTGTAGTCAGTTCATCCTCTCATACATCTCATAAATCATCAACTTCGACTACATCTAGTTCGATAATCGTTAAGCCAAGCTTGACAGTATTGACGACAAAAGCATCTGCTGCTGACTCTGCGAGAACAACCTTAGCCATCGATTCAGCAATTGGTGGTCTCCTAGTGGCTGACTTTACCATGAATCGACCTACTCTGGGGTTCAATGTCACAAATGCAGCGAACGTGCAATACTCTTCACATGGCGCTTTCTTCTATATTAAAAAGGAGGGTGACAATCCAACAATTACCAGTATCAATTACTTGTTCTTTGGAAAAGTAACAGTGATTATGAAGCCTATTCTAGGCGCTGGACTTATCACTGCTTTCAGATTAGTTTCGGACAATGGAGATGAGATTAACTGGGTATCTTTCCTTATCTTTGACTTTTAGTTGTTTCTGATAATTGCTAAGATTAATTTGGATATACTATAAACACAGTTCAAACGAGCTTCGTTAGAAAAGGAAATGTCGTTTCCGGAAATACCCTCACAGTTGGGAATAATTTAAATGCTCAAAACCGATGGCACATCTAGTAAGCACATTGTCCCTAGTTTTCTTTCGTATGATATCACTGTGAAAGCTTATACGGGATCATACATTTGGAAAGCAACAACCCTTCTATTTGCTAGAACTTCTTTATTCTACAAGTACTGATTTCCCCAAAAGCACTATCAACTGGACATCCCAGTCAATTCAATGGTACATCGACTCGATACTAGTCCGTACAGTTTTGTACACCGATAAGCAAGAGCTTTCCTCAAACACCCATGCGTGTTAGCCTAGGAGTTTCAGTTGCCTGTCCAAACAGGGTCGCAGCCTTAGAGCCTTCTACAAGACTTGTGTGTATGGAAACAGGCGGATATGTGAATTTTGCAAGTGGACCATTCACAATGTCAGTAAGCAGTATCAGCATCCAGGATTATGGCTGTGCAACCAAGTATATGTACGGAGATAAATCTGGTGATTGGCAAAGTATTAAGAGCATTGGTTCTTGCAAAGGTAATCAGCCTGGACCAGCTGTTACGACCTACTACTCAACATACGTTACAACCATTTCAATCCTCGAATCATCTTCTACTCCATCTAATGTAATGTCAGCAGTGGTTCTCTCAAAATCGCCGGATATCAGTAGCAGGTTAATTCCACCGGTTTCTGTTGTATCTGCTATCTTATTATCAACTTCTTCGCCAACCACTTCGTCTCGCCGCTCGATCACTTCGTCTCACCTCTTGACCTTTTCACCTCCATCTCACATCCTTGAATCAAAAACAACCAACAAGTCTAGTGTTAAGACAACAAGTAAGTCCACAAGTGTAGCTACAGGGCCTTTCGGCGCCGAGCCTTCATGTGCCGTAAGAATTTTCCGCCTCGTTCACCGAATGACCCATGTACTAAACTATGTATTAGATTCGCTGCCTAGTAGCGGCTTGGGAAACGTTCAACTGCAGCATAAATGACAAAGCGTGTCAATGCGCGGTGCCAGTACAAAAGGCTTTGCAAACAATAATGCAATATTGTCTCCTCCGCGCCTGCAATCCAAAAAGTTTGAATCTCGCCGCTTCCGCTTTGAAGCACTTGTGTGCTGGATATCCGGCCCCCAAGATGAGGAGAGGTGTGAAGGATAAGAAATCCTTCACGACTCGAGAGCTAGTCGCGGAGAAAACGACTCATATGATAAAGGGTGGAATCTTTGCGACAGTTGCGAAGACCGGGGATGTTCTAATATCAATTCCGACCACTAAGACGGCTCCGGAAGACAAAGATGCACTGGTACTAACATCGGATATTAGACTACCTTTGAAAGGGGAAACTACCTTAAAAGATGCATTGAAATCGGAAACCAAGGAAACCTTAAAACTCACCTTGAAAGAAATACCGAAAATGGGTCAGACCATGCCAATCCCGAAAGCCCAGAAACAACCGCGCCTACGAAATCGGAATCACGATGAGTCTTGTTGAAAGAAACTTCGGTAGAAGATAAGAAATTTTCAAAGTCAAATCTACACAGCTCCAGGCCACACTCTAGTCCTAAAGATGCTTTAGAATCAGAAATAAACTCTACGTATAGCTCTAAATCATTTTCTTACCACAAAGAAACAACGGAAATCATACCTACGCGTAACTCTCGGTCACCTTCTAAGCTCAAAGAATCAAGAACTCATAAAGTTGAGAAAATCATATCAACCAAAATCGTGAGAGTCACCAAAACAGTCAAAGTTCATGCAGCCCACAAGACTCACATAGTGTTAGAGAATGATCTGGTGGATCGCGCAGCCAAACCTAAGACTACAGCAAAGGTCGCCAAGTCTGTTATTCCTCCAACACACCCAAAAGCTATTGAGACGCCTATAAAAGCTGTGCAAGAAACCCTGCAGTCAAACACACAGTAGTCAACTCCGAAGAAAGTATTACAATACCGAAAGTCGAAGGTATTCCAGCACTCAAACCGAAAGAGCCTGTTCTAGTCCACGAAGGGAAAGAGGACCAATAGTGAAATCTACCACTAAATGTAAAATCACTGCTACTGCACCTAAAATGGGAGAGAATTCCGCGACAGCAAGAGTCCGCCGCACCTCCATAATAAAAACAACACCTTCAAAGATGACACATCATGGCCAGGCAGCTCAGACAACTTCTGTGGGAAAGGAGGCAGCTGGGGGGAGGAAGTCTTCATATACGAAATGGGGAATTCCGAAGAAATTGTCTGCTTTGGGTGATTGGATTCATATTCATTTATTTTAGCGTTTCATTAATGAGAATTCCGTAGAAGGAAAAGTAGGATATTTATGCAATATGGGTAACGTGGAAGGAGGTAGATTGAGTCAATGGAATGGATCATATTGGATCCATATAATATGTTCTCTAGATTGATTTGTTTTTGTGCCCCATTTTATTATTAATTAGACCCCCAGATCTTCCTGAAAAGATACACATCTCCTAAATTTATGCAAGGTCTTTGTAGCAGGGTCTTACAGATATTCAATGCAATGCATCTCAGCCAGCGGCACCTCTTTCTTCCCCCTAATTACGTATAGCTAAACCTAGAAAGCTAAGAAGCATGTGTATTCGAACAAAAAAATGGGTAGGCTAGCACTTCAAGTTTGTTTGCGGCTGCTTCCTGCAGCTTTCATAAGCGGAAAATCAATGTTACTCCTCCAACTTTCCAACTTTCACTTCAATACTTATACCACAATACAATCTGCTTTTCTGATACCCATCTTCTTTATCCATATTATACACTTGAATTAAAGAATGCCTGAACACATCAACTAGACATATTCCGGAAGCTTCCACTTATTTTGAAGCTTCGTTAGTATCTATTGCTGGCCACAAACAGATCTGAAAAGCCAATATCAACAAACCTCACGATAGCAATGACCTACACGTAAGATTTAATTTCCAGAGTCTTCACTAATCTCTATCTAGGTGATCATAGCTTTGTCTTCGCCATTAGGTAGGCAATGAATAGAGATATTGGTGTCACTGATCTAAAGGGCTAGGCAAACTAAAGATAGCTTTCTGCTTTCCCCACTACTTATCAGTTGTGTCTTCCTCTATTAAATCTCTTTCTGCTTTTTGTTAAAATATTTTCTTCTTTCTCGTCGTCACGCCGCCAGACAGGCACGTCAACGAAACCAAAACAAAGGTCAGTTTCCCGGTCAAACATGAACCGACACCACTTTCTGCATGCAGTCTAATTCAACTACATCATCTTTCAACCTACAGTCTTACGTATCTAATCATTAATAGTCTCTCCTAGCAAACTTCTCAAGTTCCTCATTTATCTCCCACCCACAAAAGCCAAAGCTCAACTCAACTCAGAGTTCACATCATTTATCCACGGTAAGTTTCACTCTTCCCCGCTCTTCACACGTTACACAACACCTTTCTTTATGACATAATAATATTTAGATCACTCTAAACATGCTAAACAATTGGTGGTGTTGAGAAATTTTAAGTCTGACTCTAACTTCACTTTTTGCTATTGTCACCAACCTATTGCCTGCTTGCTGATCCTTTTTTATTCATGTAACATCTATCTTCTTCTATATTCCAAGTCTTGGTAAGTCTCTTGCAATCACCTTTTACTCCCGTTCTCCACAGGAAGCCTTTTTTTTTTAGAGACAAGGCCGGTGAGCCCTCAGCTTCATCCATAACTGCCTATCAGACTGCAATCTCTTCTGTCACTTCAAATAATTTTCAGCTTCTCTTGCTAACTATTTAATATCTCGCAGGTTCTTCCATAATCTCTCCACAACTCCTCCTACAACTACACATCTCTACAGATCATGCACTGTGCAACTCCAACCCCATTCTTCTTTCTCACGATTTTTTAAAAAAGACTGTCGGAGATAGTTATAAAAACAAAGCAAGATTCCTTGTTGCCTGATGGGAACCTCATAATTTCACTTCCCATCTTGATATAAGAACTACATGCTGACTTTCTAGTTTCCACAAGCTGCCCTCAAAATCTATTTGCTAGCTTCTACTAACTGCTTAGGGTCTCTGATCAGCATTTTCCCCCTCATGCTACGCAGCTAGACGAATGCAGCTTGCCATCCTCCATTCCATATCTTTGGTCAGCACACCTTCTCCTAACTCAAATCACATCTTTCCTTCTTCTGATGATTTTCAAGTCATGTATTAGCTATTGAGACTCACAAATTGGACTCGTCATTGAAACAAACACTTTTCTATCTGATTCAGGAATTCAGAGACTTTATTCAGCTTTTCTTTTCTTTAGCTTCGGCTTCCCACTGACTCAAAGCTTCACATCTTAGTCATTTTGCCGAGCAGAGCGCTACCACAATAGTCAACACGATTCGATAGACACAATACTTCACCTTACCTTCCTCAACGATTCCACATCTCATCAGATCTTAGAGGATCCGCTTCTAGCCACTCTTTCTCTTCTACATCCACTCCACTCTTCTAGCTTTGTTCACCTAAATGATAATCCTTGGAGTTTTCAACACGGATATCTTTGATTCAAACTACCCCTGTCTGACCAGTACCCCTCCTCCTTTCCCCTCATTCTGAAAACACAATATGCTCACCCTTGGTACTTTTCAATTGATCTTTCTTACAATCTCCAACAAGCATAGTGTTAGATTCTACGGAGATCTAACTTAAGGCAAGTTCTTCTCTTCTACTTCAACACTGTTCTACCCTTTCACATGTTTCCAAGACAGTGTGCTGACAGTTTAAAGCGTTTCTCATATCTTTCCTTTGCTGCTTCCTTCTGGAAAGTCCACCACGATCTACACCTCAATACCAGTTCTTCTCCCTTCATAAATTCCTCTCTTATAAAGGTCCGTACTTCTCCCTTAGTTTCAGCTTCTACCATGATGCTACAAATTGTACACACCAAAATTACACATCTGAAGGCAGACAATTGCGCTCATGTGATACAATCTCTCTAAATTAATCCAACAAGCTTTCTTTCCTCTTTTACCTTGTTCTTATTGCTTAACCTGGTGCTGACTTCTTTATATCCCAGGTTCCCATCGTGATCCTCTCCCCTGGCATATGACTAGTTCGTGTCTCTAATCACCTTTGGCATCCCTCTTCAAAACAAATACCCAAGCAAGGAAATGGTCAAGGTGGGCCTTGGCTTTGTCCTTGTTTTAGAACGTGAGTATGTTAACTCCCTGCCCCTTGAAACTAACTCAGTACTTAAGCTCCAATGATGATCCAAATTATGACCTCTTGTTGATCTCCACTTGAAATAACATACCTTGGCTGAGGGGTGCTTCCCTGCCTTCTTTACTTTATTACTTTGATTAAATTTTCCATTGGAACAATCTTTGCTAACACGCTTTCTTGTTCACAGCTCTCTTTTGAAACTACTTTCGGCCTTCTCTTCCTGAGATCGAGCTCAAGGTCTGTCATGCCATTCCTATCTCAACCGCTTTCTCTCTACTACACATGTCCTGCACCTCAGGTCTACCACTATACCCGACCATCCTGCTAGCGTGCAAGTCTCTATATCTTTCTTTAATAATACTCCCTCATGATGATTAACTTTGCGACTTGTTGAGGATTGATATTGGCGCCATGCAGTGCTGAATCAAAACCGAAAAAAAAAAAAAATGCATGTCTGATACTTTCATTTTTTATCTCTCTCCTTGGAGCAATGATAATGTCTTTGCTGCTACGAAAACATTCATGTCAACTTATTCACCCCAAGCTTTCAGGCTGATGTATCATCTCATAGGTCTTCCAAAACGAATCTTACTATATCTTTATCCCCCTTTTACTCTTGGGGTTAATGATATGTTCAATTTTACTTTTCTAACAGCTAAATTTTATTGAGCTCGAGAAAAGTCTTTGAAGCAGTCACAGTTGCACCAAGCTCGGTAAGCGGTAAGCGAGCCCCTTTTCTCACTCTCTTTCCTAAATAATACAATATTTCAAGCAAAGCGATTTGCCTGGTCTATAATAATGGAAAAACTGTTGTTCTCTTCTGATTATTCCAAATCGCCCTTTAGTCTAGTCTTTGTCTGGATTGGGAATACACTTGCTAACTTGTCTTTTTACTAGATATTCACGGTTGGTTGCTGGCTGGCATTAGCTTTGAAGACCTTTCTGCTTCCTGCCTTAGAATTGTACGATTGCTTAGAAAGGTTGAGATTCCTCTGTTTACATGATGATCAAAAATAAACTTGGAGGCTATTTCTCGACGACCCCATGAGAATAAACCTTATAATTTTTTCTGATTGATGAGGTGTTCTTTTTATAACTTCTCTTGTTATCATGATTTCTAGACTTTTTTGCTAATAACAAGCTTTATAACAAGGAAGAGATGCTAGCCTAGAAAACTCAGACTGCAGTAAATACATAAGTGATGCCTGTTCACTTTCTGTTGCCGATGACCAGCAATATTTTGACAAATGGAAGGCGCTCCTCAAGCTACGGGCCTCAATCCTAGAGACCGCACAGCTTTCTGGTGTTATACTTGATCTCAGATACCTGAGCCTGACTGATTTATTGAACTTTCGAAGGAGTCGTCAGCAAAGCTCAAGTCTTCTTTCTCATCGGCGAGTTCTCCTTTTTCCATCATCTCAACCAAGTTTCCCTTCTTGTTGTATGATGACCCAAAAGGCATGATCATCTCGACTTCTGCCGAAGATATGAGAATAAATCCTTTTTCACTCTGAGTCTAATATTTTCCCGGGTTTATTTCCTGTCTAGAAAATGAACCTCGTTAACATTTTAGTACAAAAATAGGGAGAGAAGTTAAGGCTTAATACTTGGTGAGTTGCTTAACCCCTCATTGCTATGTTGCTAATTTGGAAATGATGACAAAACTGGACTGCTTCGTTGGGTAATTGTAGTCATTGTCTGGTTTTCCTTTTATGCTCTATACTCTCTGTTTCACCGAACCGATGAATGCTGGCTAATGTCACTTCTAGCGGCCTAAGACGCAGTTTTAGTCGCTCCTCCTAGTCTCTTAGCTACACCTTTTGTGAAGATGGGACTCGGCATTAAACCACTAATATGCGGCTATCCATTGTTCCCATCGTACGTCCATTCCTTTTCTTTCCTCAACTGCCAAACTGCAACACATGACGACCCACTTGAGAACAGATACTTTGAGTTGCTACTATAGCTATGATATCAAACCCACATAAATACTGATCTCCTACTTCGCTTCTCCCTTTTGAAAATTTTCCATAAACCATTAATCAGTCTTGCTAATCTAAAACATAGGACTCAGAAATCCAAAGCTTCCATTACAAGCTGAATACCCGTTTTAGCATGAGAGAGATCAACCTCCTATCTCTTCTACTCATACTTAAGATATATAGCTCTGTTTACCACACGGAATTTACTAAAATTTGTGACAGATTATCGTTAATCTTTAACAAAAGGCCTCGTGAAAAAAGCCCTAGCTCACTCCATAGGCCTTCTTGCTATCTTCTCATTCTAGCCAGGTAAGCCTTTTTAATATCGCTACTCTCTACTTCCTTAGAAATATGATGACAATAAATACTCAACAATCCGATACTCTTGATGCAGTAGTTGAAGACAAATTTATAAATATGTCTGATTTTGAAAAGAGTCCTCAATTCTCTTCAACAACCGATGGAGAGAAAAGCCGCTAACTTTTCCAAATCTAGCCGAATGCCTTCTCTACATGGTGACGTGAGTTGATCTACTCCTCGGTATGGAATCTAGCTTCCGTTGTCTCCCTTCCAAATATGATGACAAGACAGCTTGCACTCCATTGATGCTTCCAAATTATACTCAAGCATTTGAGAAAAAATCTCTACATAGGTCTGACTTCGCTATTTTTCAAGACGACTCAGCCTTCCTCATGATAAAAAGGGTGTTGCTAATCAACTGCCTAGCTGAGAATGCGCAGAACATGAAGACTCAGTCCGCACGAATAATGATGAGGTTATTTCTCTCGCGTTGCAGAACTTTGTAAGTAGCCTTCCCCCTACCCAAAGACCTTAAATTCCGCTTTCAAATATGACAACCTAGTTTGCGATTGTGTCGAGGCTGTTCAACAGGAATGAGATAAATATTTTTGTATGTCTATCCCAATCCATCTCTACAATCGTCTCATAAAAGCGCTATATTAAAAGTAACTGACACCTATTTAATCCAGATCTATTATGTTCTGTGAGAAGCAATTCCTATTTGTTCTTCCAGGCAAGTCAACTATCTATCACACAACATGGGCTTTTCATAGCGTTAATTTTTTATACCTGCTTATTTCTCAAGTAAATCTTGCTAATTTGCTGTTCAAGAATACTTTAGATCTCTTACAACTGGCAGCTAGTATTGGGAGGCAACACACTTCCACACCGAAGGGAGATGAGATCTGAACGACGTCAATGTGAGTAACCTTTTTTTTCCTTCTCAAATTTATACTATTACTAGACGAGAATGATGGAAATATTTAGCCAAGTCGTCGTTAAAATCACGGACTGAGCTCCTGATAACGCTATTCATCTACCGCTTTTTCTCAAAAGTAAAGGGAATGCCTGCTGACATTCCCTAAACCCCAGATTTCTCTAATGAGAGCGTAGCAGAGCAAGGCTATGCGAGAAGCTTTCATACCTCAAAGGCCCAGATTCAATAGCAATCCTATGAATTCTCATTGTGACCCATATTCTCAGTGAGTCTACCTTCATCCTCGAAACCTACCTTCCCACAGTAAAATGACGATCCAAAACAAGGAACAAACTTTGAACATTAGCGATTATACTTCTGTCATCTGAACCTTGCAACCCAGTCCTAATGCTACCTCCTTCCTAAAGACTAAATGGCAAGATCATGAACACCGACTTGTTAACATCACACGGGAAGCAAGTCAAGCTACCATCACTGTTCATTGCCAAGACAAAAAGGGTATGTCTACTTTTTGAATATATTTCTATTTCCAGTCGGCAAAACGATGAACACGGGTATTAGCAAGCGATCTGATGGAAACTGGTTAGAAATGAGATGAGTTCTGGGCTTTGCTACTTTTCTTTCCCTCAAGAGCTTTTTTTTTTGGAAAATGAGAAAAAAGACTGACAATCTACTGTAGGCCTGGAAAAGAAGTAAATCCAATGTACAGTAAGCCCACTTTTCCTTTACTCCCACTCCAAACTTATAATTTAGCAAGTGAGAGTAGGTCGTGAGTTGACCTTTTATTTCCTCTTCGTCCTTGATTTGCGGATATGATGACAAACAAATTTATATTTTCATCGTTCTAATGAGAGAAAATGATTTTAAACTTTGAGTCTGAGCCTTGCACCTATCCTCCTATTCTCAACCCTTATTACTCTTTAGTACAGTACATAAACTAACTTTTTTTTCGAGGCGAATATATCAAACTAAGATTCAAAAAAGGAAAAAAAAATAAGTTAGTTACCTTTAGTCTTTCTTTAATGGATTAATTTGCGAGAATGATGACCAAATAAAAATTTAAAGAGCCATTATTCACAACTACTCTTATTCTAGTCCTCGCACCGAGCCCCTTCTCTCTCTAACTGAAAAGAGAAAAAGTACTTGCTGACTTGAGACCACAGGGAGCAGGAGCGAGGATGAGAAAAAGCACCGCGCCTGGACTGGACTAGCTGCAAAGAGAAGGAATCTCGAACTTGTAGTTCCTTTCGTTTACATTGTCCTACCTCCTCATCCAGTCATTTTTCACACTGGCAAGAAATGATAAATCGCCTTAATATGAAACCTCCAGATCAACACAGCGTTCACCTACTCCCACTTCCCCTCCCTTTCCATCTCCCCCCTGACAAGCAAGAGGAGATAAAGGCACTTCTAGGCAACTCGTAAAAACAATACCCCGACCCTAATCAGCATGCTCGAACATCACATTATAACTTCCCCGTAAGGATTCATTCCCTTCCTTCCTTCCTCCCAGATCCAATCAGAGCCCACAAGGAAATAATCTCGTCTTTCATCTGTCAAAGAGACATCTATCTCTTTCTTATAATGATAAAAATAACATGCAATGACAATACATAACTTTCCAGACTTCTTATTCTTCTTATTCTTTCTCGTCTCCATTGAATTCCCTCTCTTTCTTTCGATGGACTTGCGTCCGATTGAAATAATACCTACCTAGCCTCACTACCCAAAACAGACGTGAGTCTCCCTCCTCCATCTATATATATATCTATATATATCAAGCCATCGAACATAATTCTAGAATAGCTATCTCGGCAATGTTGTCATAGTGCGAGCTAATTCAAATAGAAATAAAATCAGATAAATAGAGTTCCGATATTGGGAAAGACCTGGTTCAGTCTCACTCTCATTGTGAATCCTTTCATTGCGCTGCCTTCCTGTTGGATAATAGTAAAGCATCTCTGTTCGAGGAGAGTTGAAGGAAGGGAGGGATACTTGCTTCTGCGTAGTTGATGAGCTGGATAGGAATGTAATGAAATGTGAGGTGAAAAGGGTTCGGGAAGGATAGATAGGTGGACGGAGAAGGAAAAGAAGGATTGTCTTTGCTTGTATTAATGAAGAGGTGGATGCGGAAGAATTGGGGGCGGTGAGTTTGGGAGACGGCTGAGGGGAGAACTGCTTCTAAGAGGGGGCAGACGGGCTCCTGTCGTAGCATTTCAAGATAATTGGATGAGCATTTAGCAGCACTGAGTCTTCAACCACAGAAGCTGGAAACTTCTTTGTTGATACACGCTCTTTGCTTTTCAGGTGGTATTTCCCAGCCCAAAGACTTTTCATCTACCTGGACAATCGATAAATTTGTATCCTTCATTTTGAGTTTCGGATTCAGTCATGAATCACTGATCGCTCCCCGCACAGCTGCTAGAGATCATCAACACATTACGAATTCTCATCTCCCAAAAAACCGGATTTTCGTCCATCCATTCATCTAGAATACACATCCATCATTCGTCTCTGTCCCCTCCCTCCAACCCCGCACACCCAAAGTGTTCTAACTCTAAACACAACTCAATCTCCCTCCGAACGCTCCGATAATAGTTGATTGTCTAGTGTTTCTCGGCAGGCTTTGCATTCTTCGCTTTTGGGTTTCGAGGGTCATTGCGGAATTCTTCGCCTGTTTTATTTTCTCAGCAAATGGTCGCGGAGTGAATGCGAAGAAATTGGATAAAAGGGGGGCGGAAGGAGAAGATATACTTTGAACCATAGCGTTTTGAGCAGAATTGATTCCGTATAAGATAATCAGACCTATATTCCCACATCAGCACCCAATCCACATTCAATCCTTCCTAATCCCAATCCCAGGGTCTACTAGAATATATCAGGGGCGAAGAACATACCGGCGGCGAAGAAAGGAACCATTGGCTTAGCTATTGGAGAGAAGTCAGTAAGGTGAGCGAAAGCTTTTCAAAGCTTCGGAAGGACAGGGAAGAGATTCAATTGGTACGTACCAATAGGCGCGGGGAATTTCTTTCCTAAGAAAGACATGATTACGTTTTGGGTGAGGAGATGTAGTGTAGGTTTTGAGGTGGAGATGGAGTGACGGTTGGATGGATGATGGGTGGTCTTGGAAGAGTTGAATGGAAAATGGAACTAGTGCAGATGGGGCTTAGTGTATTGAAACCTTGTTAGTGAGGCAGAGACAAATGACGGAACTTGGTGCCTTACATTGGAAATAAAGTTTTAAGGCATCAATAAAATATTATCTGTGATTCGACGAAGCTTTACTTTCCTTGACAGTTAAGCTTTCACCGTAGGAAGTGCGGGGTGAATACCAATCATTACATACTCATTGAAAAGCCACTTCACCTGCTACCTTTCTCTTTCTATAACTCTTCCCTCTTCTTGAATCGAAGCACGAGCGTTAACGATACAATTCAATTCAACATAATACGATACAATCAGTCTGCAGCTACGAGTCAGCAATAACTCGCATTTGACAAAGTGAAGTGAGCTTCCTGGATAACGGACACAAAGCGACTACCGCAGCTCTTTGTCTACGTCAGTCTCTTCGCCCTTCATCAACATTACAATACACTGCCACCACCATCAATCACAATGTTGACACGCCGACTTGTCCGCAGCTCATTGAGCAAACAACTCCGCCCATTCAGCTCTACAACCGTCCTTGCCCGCTCCCCAGCTTTGGCAGATATCACTCCCGAAGGCGTAGCTTCCTTCGACGCAAAGCAGAAAGAGTTCCGAGAGAGAATTGCCGAACAGTCTAAGAGGAAGGAAGCAGGTCAGTTACAACTTTTTTCTACATCCCCTTCTCCTCTTGCTGTGAATACCAATTCCCCAGTTTTGAAGTGGTTCCGAGTCACTAAGTACTGCTTTTGATAAAGCTTCAGCTGAGAATGGCGAAGAGGGAAAGAAAGGAGGCAGGATTTCGAGTCTGATTTATGGCACAAAAGAGGGGAGAGAGATGGATAAAGAGATTGAACATAGTTTTAGTCAGGTTTTGGCTAGGGGAAAATATGTCCATTCGATTGTATTTCATGAAGTCAAGCCAGAACATGTCGATGAGTATGTGGAATTGGTTGGAGAATGGTATCCGAAGGTGGCCGGTATGCCGAAGAACAAAGTTCATTTGGTGGGTAGCTGGAAGACGGAAGTTGGGGATTGTGATACTTTTGGTGAGTCCCCTATGACTCTCTACAGTTGACACAATGTTCTAATTAATCAGTCCATATTTGGGAATACCAGAGATACCACGGCTATCACGACTCCCTCCATAACATCGCCTCGCATCCCGACTTCCCCGCCTTTGACAAAAAACTCAAATCCCTCATAACCGCTAAACGTAACTCGCTCATGCAAGAATTCTCCTTCTGGCCCACCACTCCTCCCCGCCAACTGGGCGGTGTCTTCGAATTGCGCTCCTACACCTTGCACCCTGGAAATCTGCTCGAATGGGAAACACATTGGCGACGAGGTCTTAAAGCCAGAAGAGAAGTCATGGAAGGTGTAGGAGCCTGGTTCGTACAAATTGGAGAACTGAATACGGTGCATCATTTGTGGCAGTTTGCGGATCTAGAAGAGCGGAAGGTTAGGAGGGAGAAGAGTTGGAGTGTAGAGGGCTGGGGTGACACGGTTCATAAGACGGTGCCGCTCATTCAGACTATGAAGAGTCGAATTTTGATTCCGATGCCTTGGTCGCCGGTTGCTTAAGCTTACCTATCTTATAATCGAATAGTTGTTCATTGTAGGATTGAAAATGGGTGTGTGGGCTGGCGTTGCTATGTACGGGTTTGGACTTGGACTCGGAAATTGAATCGAATTGAAAGGATTGAGGGGTGGAATTTGATGCAGTGGGGAAAGAGAGAATATGGATGGGCAAGTGTACATTGGGACTCGACTGAGGGGGAATAAGATAGGAAGAGATAAATTTTGACGGTACTAAGCATCAAATCAGATCACATCACATGCATGTCAAGATCAACAGAATTTGTAAATTTCTTGCGGGCTATTAGAGTACGACCTTCAGTGGTTTATACAGCTTTCTTCTTCTAGCTAGGTCACTTAGCAGGACTTAGTGAGTAGGAAATGCATCTTTAGTTCAATTTAATCCATCTACACTATGACCTAGTCTCTCTAATCACCTTCCATTCTATACTTATTTCCTTCTTACCTATTTTCTCATACTTCAAGTGTATTCCTTAGCTTATATTTAACTAAATATGTCCCAGTCAGCTATTTAACGTTTAACTTCTCCCCGGCAAATAACCCATTGGATTAATCCAGAATACCAAGTCCAATCTATTAGAATAGGTCCGTTGGATTATACTATAAGTCCATAAGTCCAGCCCATTCCGCGCCCTATCTCGGACCGGACGAAGGGGTCCGCAGCCAGAAATATAGTTCATCCTAACGAATTCTAGTACTGACGAATAGCAATGATAATTTTACTCGCCGCATAAATGTTCTTACATTAAAAGAATCTGCTAATTTAATTACATTTTTGGGGAGGGAGGGGAGGGGAGGGGAGGGGGGGAAAGGGGGGGTGGGTTTTTTGGGCTAAACTTATTATATAATTTACAAAAGGCAGAAAAAATGAGACTATTGTTCCGCAAGTCCGAGTTGGATCTGAGGTGCCTTGTACAAGTCCCCAAGATCTTTAGCCCGAGAGTTTGAGTGGGATTTGTGGGTTTACATTAAATTCGAGATTGGAATTTGGAGGATGCTAATTGATAGCTAATCTTGACCTCCGATGGATCGTATTGTGGCTACAACCTTCAAACACGCTTGGGTTTTGGACTAAAAAGTCTTGTGGAGGAACCTAACCACTCAACAAAAGCTGCATCTGCCACCATCAACCTATATTACTTACCTCGTCACCGAATGAAATTATTTCTTAAAGATATGGCTGCTTCTTTCTTTACTACGAGACTATTTGTTAGACGTAGAAAGACTTAGGACGCAGTGGTTTGTAGCTGTGATACTCCTGCACGAAATGATGGTGAGTCTATCAATCCTTAGTCTTCGGTAGAGTACTAATGTGTCATTAGCATGGAGTTAGCTCTATCTTTTGATCGTCAGGATGAGCACTTTGAACTAGGATAGCGTGTGAAACTTTACTTTCATTCTCCATCCAAAGTACTATACTATTAACATGTATTTGTAGACATGATAGTTAATTCTAGATTCGAATGAAATTTCAATATTTGGAGTTGATGTAAGTGTTGAGGCGGCATTTCCTACCCCGGTTGTCAGAACCATCCCAGCTTCCCATGGGCTTCGTATGTAGCTTTCTAACCTTTCTTATTTCATACCTTCATGTATAGTAGAACGTAAATAGTAATTAACTTCGTGAAGTGGGTAGAGTGATTCCCGGTCGACCAAATAACCGGAATGCTGGAGCTACAGGGGGTATTGGCTGTTAGCTAGCGGAGGACATGAAGAAGCCGAGAGATGCGTGGGAGAAGCAAGTAGAGGGTATTTTCTTGTATATCTATAATACGCATTTAAGGAGTTCCGGCATTTGACATCTAATTAAAGCTTTGAAGTCATGGATAATGAAGCGGAATGGTAAGTAGGAGTGAAAAAAGCCGAATACCTTCGGATTGATTTCAATATAGGTCTTGCATATTGCAAAACCTTTGAATTCCTTCAAGAGATGTGAACTGCTAGGGTACAACATTGGGCCGATGATGGTAAAGCTCTTAGGCTATCCACTTTCAAAATGCGCAGGATTATGAATTACCTAGTCGCACAAACTTCTATGGGCTAGTTATACGAGACACACGGCCCAGTACTGCAAAACATGATGCATTTCCTAGAAAGTGACATAAAAGTAGGCTTGTATTATCAAGTACATGTCTCTCATCAATGCCTCCCAAGCAGACCATAATAATTCTAAAGCCCAAGTCCGCTCTCAAAACACCCAGCTCAAAATCATTTCAGGAACTCCAGAAAGCCACAAAGCGCGCATGGATATATCAGAATATGCCTGACTCTATCCCTTTGTATCGAACACAGACGAAAAGCCTATAAAGGAAATGTTAGTAGTCTGAATTAGACTGTGTTAGGGAGGGGTATTTACAATTTATTGATAATCACAGCGCAGCCTTAGTTTTCGACTGGGAGTTTGCCCTTAGCCATTGCACCAGTTGATGACAAAGTATCGGAAGAACCAATAGACGATGCATAGGAATCCTCATACTCATCAGGAATGTACTTTTCGCTTTTCTCGGTCTTCTTAGATTCCGCACAGTAGACTAACTCTCCATTTTTGTTTTCCTCTCTATGGACAGAAGCAGAAATAGGAGAAGCGCAAGAACATTCCGCCTTGCAATCGTCGCAGGAAGACTTGGCTGCTACTGAGTAAATCGGTGCCATCCTGCTAATCAGCGACGTCGCAGAAATGTGCAGCTTATTGGTCATCTTGCTGATTTGCTCGAAATGCCATGCTTTGAGTTCTCGTATGGCCTCGAATCCAATTTCCATACCTCCCTCGCGGTACCTAGCTTTGGTTCTAAGATCTAATTCGATTCTGGTAATTAGACCCTCTACCTTTTGGACCGTCTGAGGGGTAGTTGTGATTGTGATAGTGCCATCGCTATTTCTGATTCCCTTTGAGGAGAGGCTGCTGAAGAATAGACAAACTATTGGGTTTACTGAAAAGGAGACATTGTTGATTGTTGGATAGGCATCTGAGTTATATTTTGCATCTGCGTTGTTCAATGGTCGGCTTCCAAGAGAAGAAGCGGTACTAAAAATTGCGTTAGCTAATTGCTTGTTTTGAAAGAGAGAGGCCTACCTTTCCATAATGGAAATAGCTTGTATGCTAGAAGAACTGGTTTTGTGGCTGGTCAGAGAAGGATAAGCCTGTTTTGTATGTGCGTATTATCTAGTAAACTGGATCCTGTTTGGCGATTGTGAGGTTGCTAGGTGTTACCACAAACGAGTGCGTATAAGTAGGCTGCCACTAACGAGAACGCTATCACGTGATTGGACGCCAAAAGTATTAAAAGAATTTCCACGATAGCTATTACAACCATTAAGTGATACGAACGCTAGCTAAAGGCTTACTATTTTTATTCTTTTCTGGGATTAATTGTTTAGTCGGGTGAATTTTTAACTTATATTTAGTATTATAATAATAATTATTTACTTTCTTTCGTCTAATGGACGTCGTGAATCTGACGTCAAGTCATATGTGTTAACCTTACCCTCTCCCGGGGTTGATATTTCTGTTGTGATGGTTTAGCTCCAGAGGTTGACCGGCTGTATCTTTCCACTACGCAGGCTCTAGGTGTTTCTCCGGGCTCGTCTGTAAGATCTAGAGCCCATCTGGTCGGTCTTAGCTTTTAGAAATGATGAAGGGGATCGGTAGAGGTCACTTGGTTTGGGAATGGGTTCGGCTTCCCTGCTCTAGATGAAAGGCTCATATGTGTTAGCCTTGTTTTCTTAGACCAAACTCAACACTTAGAAACCCGAGACTAGCTGGGACTATCTGAAATATTCAAATCCAAATCTTATTCTATGACAGAAGAAAAACAACTCACCCTCATCATCGGAAGTAGCGCTTGGTAAAAAGGCGCTTCGATGAAGCGGGACGACTTTTGTCCATTGTTTTGCTTGGGGGAAGTTGGAACTTAAATCAGTCTTTGTGTATGTTCTAGGGTCTCGGGTCGTAGAAGTTTTGTGTAGAGTTGACAGTTGGATTTGTTAATATAAGTGGATTAATGCAAATAGTTCAATAGTTGTGCGACGAATAAGATAAGGAAATGGAAGCACTTCTGGAACACGAAGCCAGGTTAGTGATGTCACGCTACCCCTGTAGGGGGTAGCTACAAGGGCATAGCGCTGGTCTGTGGCTATAAAGGAGAGGCTTATCCTCTCCTTCAGGAGGCAGGCACCTTAGATATCATTCTTACCACTACTTATTGATCCTCTGTTCTCTTGATCTGCTGACTTCTTTCTTGTGCCCACGCGACCTGAGGTCACATTTATTTGTGTTAGTTATTGACCATAGGTTAGACTATAAATGCAAAAGTATGACTCTAGTGAGCCCTTCTTTTTCTATTGAAAGTTTAATATACATAAGTCTAGCATAAATACAATCTATAGAGATGAGACTTTCTGCTGATCGGGGTATAATGCTGATGAAATTTAACTTCCCTTAGTACCACAAATGAATAGATATAGACAATGGATTGGAATGAAAATCTTATGCCATCACGCCTTAGCAAGTAGTCCTTTAGCAATACTCAGTCTTCCAATAAGGACGAACCCAGCCCCCAGTAACATCGAGAGGCCTGAGAAGAGCGAAAGTCCGCGAAATCCAAAAGCATCCATCAATTGCCCATTGATTGGAGAGCCGATGAGACCCCTTGGACCATTAGCTTTAACCTCAATAAGAAAGGACTGAAACTTACGCAACTGATAGAAATGTCATGACAGAGCCCATAGCAATGCCATATTGCTCTGGTTGAACTGGCTGAGCTGCACAAGGTCCCTGGAGACTAATAACTGCCTAGTGTATGTCAGCGTTTGATGGATCTATTACAAGCTCTAAATGAATTGTACTCACCCCTGAAGTAAAGCCATACGCCAACGAGAACACCACTATTCCTGCAACTGTTGTCGCCTTCGTCCAGCATGTAGCAATGATACCCGAAGCCGTTACCATTATCACCATTACGTTAAATGGTCCAACTCGGTCTGCGGCTATGCCTGGCAATATTCGTCCAAAGAGACTTGCAGCATTAATGACGGAAATCATGTAGAAGGCAAGATCAGCATCGAATCCGAGCGATGCAGTCCAAGATGTAACATAAAAGAATGGAGAGAAGAGTCCTAAATAAATCAAAAACAGTCCAAGGGCGAGGAAAATAATCGCAGGTTTTTTAAGGAAAGAAAAATCCGGCTTCCCCTTCGGCTGAGGAGCGAAATCAGCTGGTCTTCGAATTGTCAAGGCAGCCAGGCCAAGTAACGGAATCATTATGAACGCCGCGATGCGAACTGCCCAACCGAAACTAACTTCTGTAAATAGTCTGTGAAAGACTATTGGCCAGATTACTCCGCCCATGGAAGAGCCAGACACAGTGATTCCCATTGCTAAACCGCGAGAAGCGCGGAAATAGTATGATACAGTTGCGAATGCGGGCAGAATGAGAAGGGATATTCCGACTCCTAAGAGGAAACCTTGGGCGAGGAAGAATTGGTAGTATTCTTTGCATAAGGATGTCATGAATAGTGCGAACACTGTAAGCGCGCTTCCTACACATACTAGAAACTACAATGTTGTCAATAATTAAAGAAAAATAAAATGAGGAATGGTTGAAATACTGTAGGTCCAAGTTTGAATTCCAGAAATCCCGCAACCATGGTTCCTCCGAAAAGACAGAAAAGATTGAAAGAACCAATCCATGCTATGGTAGATGCCGATTTATCACTCAAGATTGTTTCCGAATAGTATTCTTGGAAGACACCAAAAGCGTTGATGAATCCAACAGAGCAAAACATAGCTGAAAATGCTCCAGTCATAGCTAAAAGTGCTCGGGGGCTGGCTATGTTAGACATATAACAGCTTAAGCAATGATAAGATTGAACTCACGTAAATTCTGTTTGTAGGGTAAGATCCTTCTCTTCATTCTCAATAACCGGACATGACGAGCCATCCTGTGGAGTTTCTTTCGAATCGGAAAGATCTTTGGTCGAGTCCGATGTGATTGTCTGTGACATTGTGAGGACTGTATCCAAATCGGATGCTATGAAACTGAAACCGGGAAGCTCTGCTAAAAAATAAGTCTGAAGGGACGAGGCATGAACGTACTTATACCTGTCCAAATTCCAAAGTGAGTAAAAGCACGTAGATCCTCTTCTAATTTCGGGACGGAGAGTCCATGGGAGGTGAGTTAAGGGCATCTAAGTTTAGGTTGATGAGAGCAAGGGGTAAGGCTATTATTGATTTGTACGACAGGGGTAAAAGGGGGGAAAGGTGGGTCGAAAATCCTAAGCGAGATCCGAAATCTCGGAAGCTCCATGGAAAACTGTCTTCGCTTCAATCTCTTCCATCATCAACCACAACTCCTCTTCCATCCACCCCTGCCGCGGACTTTGACATCCTCCGCTTTCTTTTGATAGCTACGAATACAATATGAAACGCTCCACTGATGTAGTTGAAGGGCATCGCGATAAACAGCCTCGTCGACAAGAACCTGTCTCATGCCAATTCTGTCGGACCAAGAAGCTCAAGTGCTCGAGATCACTCCCTTGCTCAAACTGTGAATCTCGAAAATTGGTTTGTGTATCATTAAGTGGTAGGTCCGAAGTCCATGGAGATGATACGAATTGCTGATCGATGACGATCATCTAGCTAACCCATCTGGAGCCCCTCAAATATCTGCAGATGCAGGTTCATCAACTTTCAATCCTTTGAAGTGCGAGTCGAGGTTTGAAAATGCTATACTCTCTAGGCGACTTTGAATACTTACAGTGAGTAGTCAGAATATTGATGATTTGAACGCAAGAGTGCGAAGGCTCGAAGAGCTACTTGCTGCTAAGGGTGACCTACCACGTGAAAAAGAACACACTTCTAGTAAGTCGAGTCTCTTCTTCCTCGCATAAATACGTATAGATAATTTCGTTGAGCTGATATACCTAAGGGTCAAATTCAGTAAATAAACATGAGTCCGAAGGAGAAGATATCCAGGCCTCAAGGGACATGAACTGGATGGAAGCCGGCATATTCGAGGCTGAAAACGCTGATTCTGCTGTAAGTCTAAACATTTTACACTTGATTATTTTCTAAATATCAATAGTTTCTGTCTTGCGGCGGAAAAATCAGTCATATATTCTCGGCTTCATTCCTAGCACTCACTACACCTACTCTTCGACCAACAATGGATCAACACACACTCTCCCTTCTTCCTTCTCGATCACAAGCCGTACTTCTCTTCGACTACTACACCGATGAAGTCTTGTCATTCTACCACATCATCCACGTCCCCACCGTTAGACGTATGATAGACATAGTATACACACAGCTAGAAAATAACGAACAACCTCAACACAACCACGTCGCACTCATATCCAGCATCTTCGCCGTAAGTGCCTATTTTGCCTCTCCTTCATCACGCCTCCACTTCGAAGGAAGCGAAGGAAAATCGTTTTGTTATCAATGGATATTCGTTGCTCAACGGGCACTACTTGCTGCTGATTATATCACCAATCCAACTCTGGAAACGCTGCAAAGCACTATTTTGATCGCACAACATATGCTGCCAAATATAGGAGCGATGGCGAGTTTCCGTACATTGATGGCTTCTGCTTTGCTTGGAGCTCGATCATTAGGGCTCCATCGGATAGATTCGCCGGGAAAGAAAAAGGCACGAGAAAATACGCAAGTTGATTGGGTTGACGTAGAAGTCAAGCGCAGGATTTGGTGGCATCTTGCTTCTACTGAATGGTGAGTGTACTGAATGTTTAGAAGTGAAAGTATTTCACTAACAATCCAGCAGGATCTTGGCCTTCATGAGCGGCGCCCAATGCGGAACCTATATGATCAACCCCAAACACATGCAAGTTGACATCCCCTCCAACGTAGACGACAAAGACATCACCTCCCTCGGAAATTACGCACAGCCATTAGACAATCTCCCCACAGACATGACCTACTACATCATGCGCGTACAGATCTCTCTCATCTTCCGCCAAATCGTCGACGCAGCCAACGATGTTGGCGGTTGCTTTGAAAACCTTCCTTACGACATCGTGCTAGCGCTCGACCGCAAACTCAACGATTTCGTGAAAGACGTTCCCTTTTGGTTCAAATTAGATCCGAAAAATCGTGCTTTAAGTAAAGATATAGATAAGAGGTTTCCCAAACTGCCGTTGCAGAGGTTGATGGGCAATTTTGGGGCTCAGACTAGATTCACGAGATTACATAGGCCGTATCTTGCGCGTGGGGCGAGAGATCCGAAATATTCGTATAGTAGGATGGTATGTCTCCGTTCGGCGAGGAGTGTCATTGAATTGACGAAGGAGATGACGTCGCCGGGGCTTGAATTCAATAAGAATAAGATGTGGCCTTTGGTTCATCATTTTTCTGTGTCAGTGCTAGTTTTGGTCGTGGATTATTGTTTGAATAGGGGGGAACCGAGGGCGGATGAGAGGAAGGCGGAGATTTTGAGCTATTTTAGGCTGTTGGAATGCTCTCAAGAAGAGAGTACCGTGGCGAAAAGGGCCCTCCAGCAGTTAAAGGAACTGCTTTCGAAGACTTGTGCGACGAGCGATATTGGTGAGAAGGAGAAATCTCCCCCGATTCTACCGAACACAAACCCTTCGCATAAGAACTTGCAAGATCCTCAGATTCACCATGGCAGCTCGCAGTCGTCCATGCCAGTCACGAAATTTTCCCAATTGGACAACCGTGCGTATTTCCAGCCAGCACAAGAAATCATCGACCTGCTCCCACAGAATAACTGGCCAGATATGGATTTCAACTCGCCGTGGGACCTGAGCTTCGATGTGGATTTGGATGAAAATCAGTTCGATAAGTTATTCAAGAGTCTAGAAGGAAGTTATCCGTTGTATTGAGGATCTCCGGGGTCTATCTGTATCTAGATACTGTAGGCAGTGGCGTACCTGTCCGTGTAACAAATTATAGCGCATTCTCTCCTGACTGAATTTTGATATACTAGTTTTTCGAGTCACTTATTCTGTACTGGCATAGGCAAGGGCGGTGTAATGGATAGATTCCATCTGCATATCAAAAAGAAAGGAAAAAGCGAATAATGATGCACTTGCGAACTAGTGCTTCCTCCTAGATAAAGCATTTTATTAGTAAAGCACGGAAAATGTCTGTCTTGGATAGGATATATGAATTCCCAAAATCTATCTATTCTAAAACCTCACAAAAACTCTCCCTATCCGGACAAAAGACACTTTCCTTAAAATCACATACCATAAATTCTGGGAGCGCAAATTCTAGCGTGTTATTTAATAAATCTCCTCCCGCAATCACCAAGGACTTCTTGGCCTTTCAAGGAAGATGAGAGGAAGGGAAGGTTTGCATTCGTTCGGAACAGAGTAGATATATAGGAGAGGTCTTTCTAGAGAGAAGCAAGAAAAGTATCATAGAATAGTAGCATTGACTGAGGGAAACAAGCGATGGTATAGAAAAGAAGAAAGGGTAAAAGATTTGAGATGGTTCTAATCAGAGGAAAGATATCGCACGTGATGTTATAAAAACATAGTCGCGTAAACATCGCGAACCCCTCATCTCAACCTCCCCCTCGTCCATCCATCCACTTACCCCAACCCAACCAATTCCCCCCAAAATGAATAATACAAACACAATCGCAACCCTCAACCCCATCAGTACCTCACGCTCACACTTCTCCTCCACCTCCTCCTCCTCCCTCTCCCTCAACGCATCCGTCTCCTCCCTCCGAACATCCCTCTCCCTTCTCGACTCCTCAATTTCCATCCTCGAGGCTGGAGTGTCTGACTTTCCACGATTGAAATCCGTATTGGCTTCTACTCGTGTTTGTCCTTCCCCCCCTTCCATTTTCCATCCCATCTCTCTTCCCATCATCCCCCCACAAGCCCAAAGCTGACAATTAATTTCTCACCCAAAAACAGCACTTCGAACTAACCCCCTCCTCCAATCTCCAAACAGCCCAAGCCTCCCTGCAGAGCGAACTAATCCCCGCAATCGAAATTCTCCTCTCCCGCTCTTCCTCCGCCATTGCAAAACTCGAACGAAGAGAACAATCGCTCATTGCGCGCTCCGAATTACTTTCTGGTCGGCTCGAAGGAGGAGCAGCAGGAGGCTCTAAACTTCTTTCTGGCGGCAAGAAGCAGGGCGAGTTGAGACGGAAGAGGAGCTGGGAGTTGAGAGGTGATGTTGTTGCTGGTGGTGGGGGAGAGGGAAAGGAAAGAGAGAGGAAATTGAAAATGTTGAGGGGGAAGAAGGAGAGGTTGGGTTATGCGGTGGAGAGGCTGGGTTTGCAGAGTCAGCAGAGACAGAGACAATTGCGGATGAGTGTTGCCGGGGGGGAGAGGGCGCTAGGTTGAATGGATCGATAGATGAAGGGAGGGGACTATGGAAGGGAATTAGCGAGACGCGGATGGAAATCGTCTGCAGTGGGTTTTGTGAAGAGGGGCATAGTGAAGGGGGTCGTTGGTCTGCGGTAACCTGGAGAAGGGTGATATGAAGACATGATAGCATGATGCTGGGAAGAGCAAGCCAAGTCATGAAGATGCTGGCAGAGAGGGAAGAACTTGGAAGGATGAATATACCTAGAGAAGCCTTGGAAATGGTTATGTATTACGATTCTATTTTAGACCTCTATACAATGTAAAAGTCACTATCATACTTCCCGCCATCAACCACCGTCAAATCAACTCCCCTCATCCCCCTTCAGCCTATCCAACCCCAACCCTTCCAACCCCTTAAACCCATCCTCAACAACCCATTTCCTTCCTTTTCCTCCTTCATCCCCCCCMCCYCCCCCCCATAAAACCTCACACGCCTTCCCCAATACCAACAAACCAGGCGGTCTACTCCCCTCCTCCTCCACCGCCCTAACAACCCACTCTAACGATGTCCTAATAACCCTCTGATCCGGACAACTTGCTCTCTCCACAACCGCACAGGGCGTCTCTTTCCCCCATAACCTCCTCCTCTTATCCACCGCTCCATCCTCGCCTATGACTTTCGCATCTACACTCTCCCAACTTGTCAAGTCAGCTACTAATCCTCCAATCCTATGCAACGCCATTAGAAAAACCACTGTCCGTGTCTCCACATACTCCGGGGGAATAGAAGGTTTCCCTTTTCTTCCTGTTCCAGTACAGATCAATACTTGATCACTGACTCCTCTTTGTGTACAAGGAATCCCCGCGAATAGAGGCGCGCTCAATGCACTTGTTATCCCAGGTAGTATTGTTACTCTCTCTTCAAATCCTTCCTTTCGGAAGAATTCATATTCCTCCCCTCCCCTCCCGTAAAGATATGGATCACCTTGCTTCAATCTCAATACAGTCTTCCCATCTTTAACACCAGCAAGACCGAGAGATAATAGCTCTTCCTGCGCTAGATCAGCATTTCCAGGAAACTTCCTTGCGATATGTACTGGTGTGCGACGGGGAATCAAATCCAACACGCCGGAGGGGACCAATTTATCAGCCAAAATGATATCAGCGCAGAGAATAGCTTTATGTGTTGCAAGCGTTAATAGATTAGGATGTCCTGGTCCCGAACCAGCAAGTATAATTCGACCTTTCTTTTCTATTCTCGTGTCTAATTGTGTCGTATCGAGGGGTGTGGAAGTCTCGGGGTTCTTGGTATAGGATTGAAGAACTGATTCGACGTCTGAATCTGTGATGTTTGCAAGTCTTCTTAAGGGCCAGTATTCGCAAATTTGGGAGAGCCACCTTATTCTCCTGTTCTTCGCCGCATCGAGATCTGCTTCTGTGACTAATTTATTGAAACTTGCAGATTGTTCTGTAGACTCTTCATCTAACTCCAAGTCCCTAGTAAGAGCGAGGAGTGAGATATGATCCTCCTCCTGTATTCGTTTGCGGATAATGCCCAGTCGCAAACAAGCTGCACCCAGGTCATTGGGCAGGGAAGAGGCGATTTCTCGTCGGATTCGTGAGGAGAGTTTACAGCCTTTGCCGTTAGTCGTTACGCCGATTTGGAGGGGTCCGTCGGTGTGTGTGGAGAGGAGGGAGAAGGTGCTTAGGGTTGGCGAATCAGAGATATTAACTTGGACTCGGTTTCGTTTGCAGAGTTGAGAGATATGTATGCCTTCTTCATTAGCAAAAACATCATCGTCCAGTTTGACCTGCAAACTCACTCAAAGGGTCTCGAGGTCCAGAGGTAACGAACACAGCATCAATAACTTGATTGACCTCCTGTCGGCCAAGAGAAAAGATATCAGAATCCTCAAAGGATTTCTTAAGCCATTTCACTTCGTCATTGTCTATGCGCTTTTGGAGGGTATAGTGTAGATCTGCGGTTTCCGGGCAGACGAGGATCGGTTTTGCGCCGACTTCGAGGGATTTCGCACAGCGTGCTGCAGCTAGGGGGTTGCTTCCGATGATGAGGTGGATGTGTTTTGTTGCGTCGATTGCTGTGAGGAGAGATATGGGAGCCATTGTAAATGCCCTTTGTTGTCTTCGAGAACGGGTGCTCCAAGTTGGCAATGCTCCTCCAATGAAGGAATAGAAGTTCGCATACGGATGCAAAAACGAGGAGACAAGAGGAGAAATATATTACATTTATCTGTAGACGTCAATGAAAGTCATATCATATATCTCCTGGGATATCTGCCCCAGTCCGATGTATCAAGAGAAGAAAAAGAAAACAAAACTCTCCCTTTCTCCTCCCCGCACAATATATTTTTTTGGGCAGGGACTTAATCTTAGCTGCTGACGCCATCTTTATCGCCCCAATCAGCGCTGAATGATTTCTCTTGCCCCGCGGAAGTGACAAGACGTCAACTTGCTTTTATTTGGCTCTGATTTGGTTGGCTGGAAGCTCTAAACCAAGGGAAAGCTACCCTTGGCTTTCTCAATCCACTGGCTAGCAGCTAAGAAAACCCTCGAATTCGGTCGTAAATCCGATTTCATGGTTTCTATTTCATTCAAGTATGCCAGTTTGCGTGCCAAATTCCTAGATGAGATAATGCGAATGGTTTGCGGATTAGAGTAGCTTACTGGAAGTGTAAGTAGAAGGAATTGAGATGCGGTTGCCTTTTTGTGGACAAATTCGAGACTTTGAGAGTCTAAGGGCTGTGGTCTTGACTTGTAGAGAATAGAGAATAGAGAATAGAGAATAAGTTGAAAAGTTGTGAATGGAAAAGGCTGAGAGGTAAGTAGTCGAAGTCCTAGCGAGGATAGTTCCTCGCAGTTTGCGATCAAGCTTTTAACCAACCACTCTTCCTTTATTCACAACGACGGGTGCACCTTGCAGCTAACGATTACCAAGCGTGAAATGTAGGTATGTGAAGATTTCATAACGTATCTATTCTGCCCTCTTCCAGTTCACAATCTAGCTACTCCCTAAATAGCTCATCTGGCCGACTAGCCGTGCTGCTTCTGCGCCGCCTACTTCCAAAGCCAGTAGAGCCGGGAAAGCCCGTAAAGCCCGTAAAGAAATATTCCCCATGAGTAACACTACGCGCGCGAGTCTTGCTCGCATATTCGAGAGATCTCTTCTCCCAATCCTGAAGGTCGGATTTCCCCTGAAATACCTCTGCCAGACCCAACGCTTGCATTGCAGCCTGGTTTGTACCTAGCCCAATGTGCGGTCGAAACAATGAGAACGCATCTCCAACAAGCAACAATTTCCCTTCGTGAAAAGCTGAACGGGGTGCATAGCATTCTCGTACAGCAGATACGAATGGATCCGTAGTCTTGTCAAGAAGTTCTGCAAGTGGTGGGCTGAGAGCTCTACTACTAGCTCGCTTCTTAGCCCATACTTGAGGTTGAATTTTGCCTCGAGGGATAGTAGTTAAATGTTTGTTTCCGGACACATCTGTGAAGATCTCTTCAAACTCATTTGTATTCTCTTCTAAATTCTCGTACCAAACCCAGATGAACTGAAAGTCCCATGGCTTTGAATTTCTGGGTTCCGATGGGACGTGATTCCTAAGAAGTTTAATGAGCTTCGGCTCGCGAATATGTTGGGGATGGGGTGCATACGAGACCGTGTATCCGTTTCCGGTTCGAAAAAGGACGGTCCTATCCTGAAGGGCCTTTCTCGATGCTTCCGATACGGAGCTCTCTGGTACTGATCCCCGCCATGTAATGTATCCTACATACTTTGGGACGAGCCCTGGTATGACGCTCTCCCGAACAAATGAGTGGGACCCATCAGCACCAATGACTAAATCAGAGTGAATGATATTCGAAGCACCCGTTTCGGAATCCAAGTAGACTATTGCGACCTTTTTGCCCTCGAAACTTATGCCTGTGACAAGTTTATTCGTTTCGTATGTCGCTGATGGAGCCGTTCCTTCATCGAGCAAGTGAGATTTCAACATATTATAGAGAGTACTCCGCATAGTTGAGTGCATTGGGTTAAGGACGAGAGTAGACTCAATAACTGCTCCATGGTTATTAATAACCTCAACATACTTTATAGGCTTTGAATAGGGTTTATCAGGCTTGATATAGTCATTGATCAATTTTTCCAATTCCGGGCCGACGCGTATTTTAGCTGTTTGATTTTCTAGGAGGTCTTGAGATAATTTATCCAAAACATGGACTTTGTGGCCCATATGCTTGAAGACGACTGCATGTAAAAGACCAGACAGGGAACCACCGACCTGGGAAAGTAAAGTCAGCCAGGAAGTTACTCGGGATAACAAGGCACTTACGATCACGACTTCCATCGCTTTTGTTGATTTAGAGAAACTTGTCAGTCCTTTGAAGTAGCAGAAATAAAGATATGTAAGTGCAGAGTACGACGGCGGGGCCACATCAAGTTTATTTTCAAGTATTGATTTTAAAGTATGAGCAAGGATGTGCCGAGTTGGTGAAAGCCTATCAACACATACTTATTAAGACATACCAACAGTTGTGTGCTTGATCCAGAAAGGGACATCTCGATCACGATAAGCTGCAACCTCTCAGAGTTGAGCGGTGCGCCCAGGTTACCGCAGAAGGTGTTGCAGCCATGCAAGCAGTCTGCGATTTGGTAACCAGTCATATTATCAATCTGGATTCTGGACCCTCAATGCTTCTGCGATGTCCTCAGCTGATCATTATATCCTCCAACAAAAGGAGCTGCCATAGATGGCTCAATCCAACAAGTTCTTTCGGATCCCGGTGAACTCATTTTGCGATGACGTTTCATACGATAGAGAGCTTCTTGAGGCGCATAGTACTAAACTCAAGAATGACCATGGTATGCCTCAGAGCTAGAAGAAAGAGTACGCACGATCATGTGCTTAGATGTTAGCTTATAATATTAGCCTTTAGCGAATTAGTATCTTTATAGCTCGTACCAACCACATCCTACCACTGTTAAATCATCTTATTCTCCCAGCTACCGGCCAACAATAGCTCCACTGAGAGGTAAAGCAACCTTTGTAAGGGCTTTTCGCTTAACTTCTCTCAAACTTTGAAGCGAATGGATCCGCTTTGAGAAACAAAATTGTAAGTTTTAGTCAATACACCACTCCTGCGTCTGCTCTATCTCCGCAATCCGGTTCCGTAACCTCATTTGGAGCTGAAAACGGCAAGACAACCCGAACAGTCGAATTGCTTCTTCTGTATCCCTGCCATTGTTCTTCCAAGTAGTGATGACAATTTCGCGGATGCTTTCATTATTATGAGCGTTGTCTACTGCATAGGCTTGGCAGCGGTTTCGGCGATCATCGGTGATGAGAAATGTTTCTGGTGTCTCGAGCTTGTCCTCTTCCGTGTAGTCTTTGATTGCTAGGTCTTTGGAATTGTGTTGCAGTTTTCTTTCGGTATCGTAGTCTTCCGGGTCTGCCTTTACTTCGTTCTCATTGAACGATGTGCTATTGGCGATGTCCCTCATACTCTCCATGTTTCCGCCCCTCGGCAACGGCTCTTTGTTTCCCTGGCCATTTTCAAATAATTCTTCTCCTTTCTCCTTGACTGCCACTCCCAATTGGGCGGTTCCATCACATTCTATCGCTACAAAATCTTCGACGCAGCTAGCAACGGTTTTATTATACTCCTGCCATCCCCGCGAAAGTTTTTGCAGGACCGCATGCTTGAACCCCGTAAAATGTGGCACCTCACTAGGGTTCGTAATTATTCCAATAACGGCACGCACTCCATCGAGAACTTCATATGGATGGTGGGACTCTATATCGAGGTGAAAAAAATCTATTGATTTGCTTGTGAGAAGCACAAGCTGGTCACCTTTCTGTGGTTCTTTAGTCCATTCTTGGTGCCAAGGTTGCAGAACGGTAATAATATACCATACCCCATCCTGGGCTTGGAACTCACATTCGTGGGCAAAGATGGTCTCGAAAGTGTCATCATCGAGGAGTACCTCGGGACTGAACCGAAAACCAGGCACCTGGATTCGAAGTCCTTCGGGACAAACAAATCCATCAGCCCGTGGATATATTGCCTGATCGAGATACCAATGATCAGTATCAAGTTCCCCCATGAAACTTGCCGGGGCCCATCGCAGTCCAGGTTTGGATAATTTCTTCTTCGTCGTAGAAAACACCAGGCCAACGGGGATCTGTGTCAGCTCTTTCCAGAACTTGGGCATTCGCTCATCTGGAGGAAGACCAGTGATGAGCTCTAAAGGCATGCTCATGGTGGAGAATAAACAGAGCGCTTCGTCTGCAGGGACGCTAACTGCACGAGCTTTCAGGCACTCTCTCATCTCTCGAATATCTGGCTTTGGTGCAAAAGAGCTTTCGCGATGCTTCAGAATAGGAGTTTGCTGCACAAGATTTCTCATTACTGTGCTCCCTCGGTAGGCAAGGGTGAGCTCGATAAATAGAGACCATGTAGCGAGATCAGTTCCTCCTAGGACCCGAAGTACATCTTCAAGGAGAACAGCTTTGTCTGCGAATTGAAACCAAAGGTTATTGGCGAGTCTCCCTTCTTGGAAAGTCCATAAGCGCCGAGACCAGTTGCAGCACACACATCGAGCCCAGATCTCCAGAGGCGAGATTTTCGTACTATCTTGAGTATAGAGGTAGGAATCCAGAACTAAGACATTTGAGGCCGCTCTGTATGGTTCTCGGAGCTTATTTGTGGCGCGGATGCGCATCTCCTCTGGATGAACGGGAACACAAATCGAGTCGAGCCAGAAGGGCATCCACTCGCGTTTTAGGTCTCCAGGTAATTGGTTAACCAGGTTAGAAATCCAATTAAGGGAGCAGGTGGGGAGTGCGTTGCGATCAGGATTACCCAGGCCTTGTGCCCAGACATGGGAAATTGCAGTAAATGGAATTTTGTCATTTCCCTCTATAATTTGGAAGGATGAAGCACTGAAAGATTCCACCTCGTCAGCCGCTTTAATTGCGTAGATCAGAGGGAGCTCGTCCCTTTTCAGCACTTCTATGACCCCAACGATATCTGAAAACTCACTCTTGCATTCACAATTTGGAGTGGCATGAGCTGGCTGATAAGATGAATTAATGAACATCGCAGCACACTCATCCGGTGTACAGTTGGTGTGGTCTGCCTCGGCTCTTGGGGGTTGCATGTTCCCAAGATAGTAAAGCATAGTAATCGTCGTAGCTGTAGCGTTGATTCTTTTCACATCAGAAGGACACCAGCCGTGATTCCGCATAGAGTTTAGAATAAAGCTTCCGATAGCCGGGGTATGAATTGAACGTCTCCAGTGTGAGCCGGGAAAGTCGGGAAGATTATCTTCGAAACCCGCGTCGTATAAGACTCTGTCAAGACAGTCACCTAAGACAGCCAAAGATACCCATATCCGAGGATCAACGACTGTTTCTTTGAGTATTACTATCGTACCCAGGCACACTTTACTAGCTTGCTTCAGGACTTGATTCATATGCAACCATGGGTGGGTGACTCGAGAATTGTCTTTGAGTCTGGCTTGCTGTAAACCTTCTGCCCATCGAACCAAGCAATCATTAAGATTAGCTACTGTGGAGACAATTATCTCTCCTTTCTCGTTTTTCTTCGTAAAATAGCTGGTCTCCCCAAAGGGTCCAAAGGCCTCATAGAGAAGACCAAAGTACAGCCAATTTTGGAGAAAGCCTTCGAGTTTATCATCGGATGGCTTTTCTCCGTGGGAAAGATACGTTATCCCAAAGGGGGAATATAGGACTTCCCAATCGAGTCGTGCTGGATATGATAGAAATGGCCCATTATCATAGGGCTCAGTACATCGGTATGGAACTTCAATATGACCTAGAATTGGATCGCGTGGGAGCGGTAGGTGGTCCATGATGTTGCATAGAATGGTAGCTAAAGACGACGTCCGCCGAAACGAGAGTCAACTAGACTTCATTAGAGAGAAGGGACTTGAGAAGAAGGCTATAGATATTGAATGTGGCTACTTAGCCACGATCGGCTGAAAGAGACAGCATCCTATTGTAGTCAGGCCATGTTTTGAGAGAGAAAATAGAGGTCCAGTGATGGATGCATACATTTAAGATGTTCAATGTTGATTGTAGGTGCCTTAGGGTGGGGCCAATGAGCTTTCTCTTAGCGACTTTTCTCGCTTGGCTCTTTCCTTCAAAGATCAACGCCCTTTCACAATGGTACCTTAGCCAGCTCAACGACCTTCCCACATTTTCGCATTGCATACTCAAAGGAAGGTAGGCTTCAGCAACCCCAGACAATGCGGGAATACCTTCTGCGAGATTGCCAATCCTTTCAACGCCACGTCTCCATGCCTCCCAAAAGACGATGGGCACGCGCCTCGAATAGCCACAATTAGATCCACGACAGCATATTGCGCTGTCGACCCGTATACGAATTGATGGACGAGAAAAACATTATACATGGGGCACGGCATGGAATGGAAGGCTGGAAATCGAACGTCGAAAAGAACACTTCGGTGGAGGGAAATATGGAAATGGAATTGGAGAAGCGTCCTACAAGCTGAAACTTGAGGCTTCTCAGGCCTGCTCTCCAGCGAGAAGTGGTTAGAGACTTCGAGACAAAGCTATCAGTACGCAATTACAATATGCTTAAATTTCCAAGTAGAAATGCTCAGTCACCAAAGCCCTAGTTAGAGTCTTCAGAGTGACTTCCAAGACGCGGCAGACCGACGGCATGCCATATATATATCACAAGGGAAATTATTCCGTAATCCGATAGACCTCTTTTTCCTCTTTGAAATCTTTCTATGGCTCAACTGCAGACTCATCGGTACAAGTGTACTTGCAAGTAGTCTCTAAGGTAAGATCCTCGAGATACCTCACTCCTATGATCACACTATAGATTTCCGCTTCCGACATGTATCTTCAAGTTTGTTCTGCTCTTTTGTTTCGTACGAGGCAAGTGCCTCCGGACTTCATGCCTTGCCAAACATAAGATCTAGTGGAGGATCAGATTCTCTCGGGACGCTGTATTGGTGAAAATTCACTTAGAGCAATGACTTAGCAATCATGAAGGGCACGTTGATAAAAATGGGGACTTCAGCGGGATGGACCAAGTTAGGCCCAACAAAAAATTAATAATCGTCCTTATATACCGGCTACTATCTCCCCCGTTTCCTTAAACCTAACCCTAATGACCACATTCAACACAGCGCCTCGAGCCAGCTAGAAATGCTGTTTAGAGTAATTAATTTATTCCAAAGAAATGGTTGACACTCTGGTTTGCTTGACAGCCATTCTTTCCTGGCCCCGAAACCCATCCGCATTCCTCCTCCCTTCCATCTCGACTAAGCTAACACCACCAATCTCCTGCGGTTCTTTCCTGGAGTCCATCTCAACTAAACTTACACCCCCAGCCTCTTGTATGATCTTCCTTGACTCCATCTCGACCAGGCCCGCACCACCAGCCTCCTGAAGCCTCTCATTAGACCAAACGGATGTTCCAGTTCTTCCTCTTGTGCTCGAATCTAATTTGTACGGCATAGCATGCCTGTAATAAACACTTTTTTTCCCACGTGGTCTTCCGGACAGGATTGCATATGGGTTCAAGCGATTCAGACGGTTATAAACCCCGGATTCGTCGATTTTGGATAGCGCGGTGTCTTCGTTGACTGGGGGTAGGATGGTCATATTTACTAAGCCAATAGCGAGAGAGTCGAAAAGAGGTCGCATGAATGGTATGCAGCTTGCAATTACGTTATAGTTAATTTGGATTTCGGAAACGAGGGCAAGGTTGAAAGTATCCCATGTCAGATCTAGCGAGCTGTCACTTCGGTAGATGTAAACCAGGCGGAGTATTGTTAGGGGGATTGTGCTTTTGCTATTCAGTCTTATCCATAGTGTAGTACGTTGGTGAGTATTTGGGAAGGTAGAAAGAAAATGGAGGACTCACGTTAAATTTGGAGTGAATGACAACATTGCGATTAGCTTCTTTTGTTTGTTCATCTTAACCTTGTAAAGCAGATATACTGGAACGGTGCAGATGGCCAATTGAGTGGCAACATCAACAACGGCATTGACCGTCCAGAAGGCATCCTTTTCCGCAATATTTAGCATGATGGGAGTGCCTTTGAGAGCAAGTGTTCGGAAAGAGCCCGTACCTGATCAATACACTTTCCTGTTGCTCGGCTCCAGGGATGAGGAAGAGCACATTGGAACGATACGCTAAACACGGCTGCTATAAACCAGCCGCCCACCAAGACCATGACGCTTTCAGCGATGATTCGATAATGTGCTGAGCGAGCCAAGGTGCGAAGAAATTGCAAGGTCGCCAACTTTGTGAATGCCATCACAGCGACATAGAATATCTGGGATATGTATGCAGTCTTTGGAAGATATGATTAGGAAACATTCTTGGAAGTCATTCATCTTATTTCTCACCTTTTGGAACTTTTCAAATTGTTCAGAGGTTATGACACTTTGATGTTGACCAACACCTGATTTGACTTGGAATGCTGTATTAACTATTTGCCCGATGGCAACAAACTTTAATGATATCAGCCGTGGCAGTCAGGCTTGGGGAAGTATAACTTACCATTGCTAGCAGGATGTATATATCATCAAAATGAAGGGCTTTTGCCACTTGCCATTTCGTTGACACTTTTGCAAGAACGAAAAGGACCATTGGGATGAGAGTGATCAAGGCTGCCAGGACCAAAAGAGGTCCCCTATGATCTGCATCAATGACTGGAGCCATCCTTCCATCAAGCAGTAGGGGATTATCTTCTAGCAGTTGCTAGTTTGATTTTAAAAGAGGGAAAAGAGAATAATAATTGCGCAGAGATGAGCAGAGTATAACCAATATTCGTGGTACGGAGGATTGTAACATCAAATCCATATTGTGGCTAAAGTATCATAATGCCACGGAAGGTTTCGAGAAATCTCAGCCTCACCGGTGTTGCATTTCCGTACTTAATACGTGGCTTTGTTACAACCAGAAGGAAGATCGAGTTACTTGTCGTATTCTTGGTTTAAGCCTCCTCATGATTCAAATCTTTCCGCTAGGGAAGCTTAGAATTACCGAATCAGGAGGAACTTTAAAGGAATGGCCACTAATTTTATGGGAATTCATGTGGGTGTCACACTGGGAGATACAAGCCCTTGTACTCGACTTTCAGCTGGTCTCCACATTCAGTCAAGTGGTGCCGCTATGTAACATTGAGGCGTATTTGTGCGGAGGAATCTTTTCTTTCTTTTTAAGCTAATATTCGAGTACTGTTTCTTTCCTCCCTGGTTAAAAGTACTAATTTTTGTATTGAATTAAATAAACGTATAATTATCTACTGCTTTTAGGCCACTTTTTGCAAATTAGTTTATTATCACTTTCAAATATATATAGTTTCAGGCTTACCTGCATTTTGTCGTGACGTCGAAATAAGCGCCCTACATGGCTCACACGGCAGGATTTGTGATGGGTCGTAGATGAGCAGTCATCACTTTAGGTAGCAATAATTTCAAGCCCCATGAGACATATTTTTTCAGCTTCGCATTGTTGGTTACAATAGCAAGACCGGGAGTAATATATGTTACTAAGGAAACTATCCAATCATTTAGCTCCTTCAGCAACTTCAACATCAGTACCTTCCCGGAAAATGAAAGGGCTGAAGAAATATGCAAGGTGTAAGACCTTCGCCGAGCAAGCATAGCAGATATCGAATATTTGTACGACGGCCAAGGCTGCCACATTCAGAGAAATAATATCAATCACTCCCTGTTCTGTCCCACCACTTGTTGGCTCTGTGGTTTTTTAATACATTGCTGGGTTTTACATCCAGGCTTTATACAAGGCTTCCAGTAACGACGAATACTTAAAATCTTGATTCAAATTACGAGGCTCAATCCTCCAATTCTCTTCCTGAACCTTCTACTAACCTTTCTCATTTATAGCTTTCCTCTCTAGCGGAATCATTTGTTTTTCTTGCCAAGTAAGCAGCAGCATCACGATCCAAACCTTCAATTAAAGAGAAAGCGTGGCAACACCACCCACAATGCGCGACCGTGACATAGAAATAGCAGAACTCGAGGATGTTTCTGACTCGAGAAAAGAAATGGGAGCAACGGAGACAAAAACATCGGTTTCCAGCTCAGATTCAAAGAGCTTTAAAAAGGATGAGGCTATTTTGGCCCGGTTCGGTAAAAAGCAACAACTGAGAGTGAGATGCACAAATTCCTTGAAGTCGTGGGGACGTCTTACTGATTCGGCAATGGACGGGAATAGAGAGGATTTGGCTTGATTCAAGTCATTGGCCTTACTAGTACTTTGATGGTTACTTGGGAATCGACGACCGCGTAAGTATTGCAGTTTTTTTTTTAGTCTAGTATGAAATAGGCTTACACGTTGTTCACAGAACTCTATCTCTTGGATTGGAAAATGGTGGGCCGGCAGGTCTTGTCTATGGGTTCATTTTCGTCTGGATAGGCTCAATGTTTCAAACGCTCGTTATGGCCGAGATGTCATCAATGCAAGTTAGCTCCCGGAAATGTTTCCTTTTCTCCCTGGCTCACACGGACTTAGGATTCCTTTGGCAGGCGGTCCATTCAATTGGGTAGCCATTCTCTCACCACCATGGTGTAAGAAATTTCTCAGCTATCTCGCCGGTTGGCTGACAGTCATTTCCTGGCAATCATTCGTCGCAGCATCTGCTTTCATCACAGCCACTCAAATCCAAGGCCTTCTAACCCTAAACTATCCCGACTATGTATTTGAGAGATGGCAATCGACACTATTATTCTACGCTGTTGTTGCATTTGCTCTCTTCGTTAATACGTATTTTGGGAGGATACTTCCTCAAATTGAATCTATGATGCTTTTCTTTCATATCCTGGGGTTCTTTGGGATTTTCGTTACGATTCTTTATTTGGGTCCTCATCAACCTGCTAAAGAGGTCTTTGAGACTTTCTATGATTTGGGGGGTTGGTCGACGAATGGATTGGCTTTTTTTGTGGGTCTTGCGACAGCGACGGCGGCGTTTCCTGGTATGGATGCTGCGGATCATATTGGCATGTACTCGTCACTCAATAAACCCCGTAATAATTGATGCAGCTAACGTTCCTGGACAGCTGAGGAAATCCAGGATGCTCCAAGGGTTATTCCCACAAGTATGGGAGCGTCAACCATGCTGAATGGAACTCTGGGGTTCGCAATGCTGCTTGCTCTCTTATTCTGCATGCCTAACGATGTTAATTCTGTTCTTAACAACTCGACTGGTTTTCCGTTCATTGGGATCTTTCAATATGCAACAGGCTCGAACGCTGGCGCCACAGCTCTTGTCAGTGCCCCCCCCCCCTCCCAAGCCTTTCGCAAAATCGTGTCGATCATAAAACTGATAAATGTATCTGCCGGCAGGTAAGCGTCATAGTAGTCACGCAAGTCTTCTCCGTTGTCGGTGAGCTCGCCACTTCATCCCGTATGCTCTGGGCTTTCGCTCGAGAGGGTGGTCTTCCAGGCTCAAAATACCTCGCTAGAGTCCATGCCAGAACCATGCTTCCCCTCTACGCCATCGGCACAACAACCATAGTGAGCCTTCTCCTCGCTCTCATCAATATCGGATCTTCGGTTGGCTTTGCCGCGTTCCTCTCTCTAATCGTCGCCTCGTATTATTCTTCCTTCATGCTCGCTGCCTGCGTCATGCTCAATAAACGACTGACCACTCCGAAGGAAGCTATTCCTTGGGGACCATTCAGACTAGGGAGATTTGGGGTTTTCGTGACGATTGTCGCTATTGCGTTTTCGTTGATCGGCGGGTTTTTTAGTATGTGGCCTTCAGTGGTCCATCCTAGTCTTGAGGCAATGAACTATTGTGTATTGGTTTATGGAGGAGCTCTGATTTTAGCGGGGTCGTTTTGGGTGTTGTATGGGAGGAAAACTTACACGGGGCCTGTTATTGAGATTGAGAATTTGTGAAGAAAATCAGGAGAGGAGTTTGGGGGTGGAAAAAGAGGCGTGTTATAGTTTTGTTGTTTTGTTTTCTTGAAGAATAATAAGTTGAATTTAAATGCTTTTCATCGGTCCTGCGCCAAAACAAATAGCTCAGTCCCATCGACTCCTACGTCATCACGTTTCGAAAGCTCCGAAAATTTTCTTTGCAGGATTCTCTAGTCTACTAGTCTACTAGTCTACATATCCCGAATTTCCATCTCATCATAGTATTTAATCGGGAAGTTGTGCCTTGCAAGTTCCACCGGGTATACAGCGGCGTTCGGGCTCGCTTCGGGATTTGGCTTGTAAAAGGGGGAGGGTTCGCTTAGACCCGGTATTGGCTTTGTTACTAATCAACTTGCATTGCGTCCGGATACTGTTGTGTATGTATTGTTGCTTAGTAAGTACTAGGAACTGGCTAAATTAGATTAATCATAGGAGAACTTCGCGAAAGGCCTGCAGGATGCGGGGTTACGGATGCATTTCTCCGAGTTGTCCAACATTTCGGCATGCCAGGAAGCGTATGAGGAAGGAGAAATGCTCGGCGATTTCGAAACGAAGTCAATCCCAAACCAAAACTGAAAAAAATGAATCGGTATCGTGTGAGCGCATCCTCAATAACCCATGCGCACTGCAACCCTCCACTTCTTTTCCACTTCTTTTCTTGCAGGTCTTCGTGCCGGCTAAATCACATTCGTCAGTGGTTTGTCTGAGCATCTTTTCTCTGCTAGCGTCACACAGCGTCTGCCCGAATTTCATCCAGCGAACGTTCGGGATGCGTTTGCAACTTTGGTCTTGGGATGATGGAAGAAGGTATATAAGACTCAAGGATGGCCGTCGAGAAGTTGGTCTGCATCAACAACGACCACAGTCAATCACCATTCATATCTTCTAAACCTCAAACTATCAAACACATTTTTCTCTCCTCAGCTTTTCAGAGTAATCGGAAATCAAAATGGGTTCTTCAAATATCCCAACCGAGTTCGACTTCATTATCGTTGGCGGTGGTACAGCAGGTAATGCAGTCGCTGGAAGGTTGGCCGAAAAACCCAATGTCAAGATTCTTGTGATCGAAGCTGGCTATGGGTAAGTCTTTACTCACCCCCTCTCCTCCCTATTGCCCCTCGCTAAAAAAAATTGAACTAGCAATCCCCGAGATGAAGCAATGATCACTACACCAGCACGCGCCTTCGAGACCCGAGACAGCAAGTACGATTGGGCCTATAAAACCACCATGATCGATAGACCCGAGTACACTCGCGTTGAGAAACCAAACACTCGAGGTAAGGTGCTAGGTGGAAGTAGTTGCTTGAACTACTACACTTGGCTTCGAGGCAGTGCTGCTACGTTCGATGACTGGGCTGCGTTTGGAGGAGAAACTTGGAATTGGGAGAATACTAAGGCGTATTTCGATAAGGTAAGCTTAAACCAACCTCAGACTTAGGACATCGCTAACGATTTCAAGCCTGCGACTTATCATGACGATGCCGAAGTCTACTCCAAAGAGCTCGCCCATGTCGGAGTCAATGGTCCCATCCACGTCTCCCATTCTGATCTCGTTCCCGAAATGCAGCCTTTCCGCGATGCCTTAACCACAGCTTGGGTTTCCAAGGGCGAGAAACTCACTGAAGACGTTTATAAGGGAACTCAAAGCGGACTCTTCAAATGCTTGAATTCCATTTACAAGGGCTTCCGTTCCTCCAGCTATTTCTACGTCGAGAACAAACCAAACGTTACTATTCTCTCTTCCACTCACTCCAAGAGCCTTATTATTAAAGATAATGTTGCCAAGGGTGTCATTGTCTTTGGGGATAACGGCGAGGAAAAGAGTTTCTTCGCCAAGAAAGAAGTTATTGTCTCCTCCGGCGTCTTTGAGTCCCCTAAACTTCTTCTCCTCTCCGGCATCGGACCGAAAGAGGAACTTAAAGCCCACGGAATCACAGCCATTGTCGATTCTCCACACGTCGGCAAGAATCTCCTTGATCACCCTATTCTTTCGCATGTCTTCAAACTCAAAGATGGGAATGGCCTCGAAGAACATCTTTTACGTCCTGGTCCGGCTAAATCAGAAGCGGCCGCCCTTTATGAGAAAGATAGGACTGGGCCGTTCAGTAGCGGACTTTTGGAGTTGGTGGGTCTTCCAAGGATTGACAAGTATCTGGAGAAGAGTAAGGAGTATGTGGAGTATAAGCAGAAGAATGGAGGAGTGGATCCTTTTGGACCAGGCGGACAGCCGCATTTTGAGATTGATTTTGTGGTAAGTTGCCTCTCTGTCTAGTCTTGAAAGAGGATGAGAAGTATACTGATGATTGGAAAGCCAATGTTCTCCGATGCCTTCCAATGGCACATTCCCACCCCACCAACAGGAAACTGGCTTACTGTCATCGTGGATCTCTTGCGTCCTCTATCCAAGAATGGAGAGGTCAAGCTTAACTCGGCAGATCCATTAGAGCAGCCAAACATCAACTTGAATTTCTTCTCGAATGATCTCGATATCATTGCTTTGCGCCAAGGTGTCCGCTTCATTGATGATATTCTCATGAATGGAGATGGGATGAAGGATATGATTGGTGAAGACTATCCATGGCCTATGCCCAGGTCTTCTGATCTTGCTATGAATAAGATGATCCTTGAGCGATCTCAGACTGGCTTCCGTAAGTTTATATTCTTATATTATAGGCGGAGAATCATTACTGACGCAACCAAGATCCATGCGGAACCACTCGTCTCTCAAAGAGCGTCAAAGAGGGTGTCGTTGATAGCGAACTGAAGGTTCATGGGGTGAAGAACCTTCGAGTCATCGACGCATCAGTGTTCCCAGTCATTCCGGATTGCCGAATCCAGAATGCTGTTTATATGGTTGCTGAAAAGGTAGGCGTTCACAAATGCGATATATATACGCCTGCTAACTAGCTGAAATAGGGCGCTGATATCATAAAAGCCGCATACCCTGATCTTTTCTAGATCACTAGTGGGACAATCAACCTTGATTTCGAGAAGTGGTGAAATTGTGAGGGACAAAATTGTAGAGCGATATTTCGAGTTTCTCATTAGCCTATTCGACTTAATATTTCTGATATCTTGATTGCCAAATTAAATAGCCGTATTTAAACCTCAGTTGAATCTTATTCTACAGCGAAGTGAAACCTAATTTTAGCTAATGCAATCCACTACTATGTGCGTAGGTCTATGTCTTTAGCAACCGACTGTAGTAGCCCACTTAGACTAAGACTCAGTAATGAGAAAGAACAGTAAGTGATTGAACTCAACATTAGGGTTTAAGAAGTTCCTTTAATCCAGAGAAAGGGTTTGATAAGAAGTGCAGTGCCTAGACGAAATTAGGGAGCGAAACCACTTGGACACTATTATAATTACGGCTAGCTGAGTCTTCAGACCTTGTATCTATTGCTCTGTGGGGTTTTGCAGACACTGGCGAAACCTGCAAAGATCTCATTAGCAAGTTTTAGATGATATTGAGTCAAAGTCATCTTTACAATACATTGTACTATCGAAGAGCTGAAGACGATGTTGAAAGACTGACTCAATAAGAGGATTGAGATCGGGCGTGACTACTAGGCCCGATCGAATATAGTGGGTTCGCCTTTTAGCCGAGCATAAGTAGCGTGTGATTGGGCTAGTCTAATGTGGTGATACTGTACTATTTTAGGTGACAAATTGCTTTAAACTTTTTATTTCTGGTGAACGCAGAATTCCATACCCCAATCCAGCCTGACCAACACCAACGTGCTCTTTACTAGCAGATTCTTGACGGCATATCGACTCTTTGAATACAGTGTCCGCAATCCACAATTTGCGAAGAAGCATTGACTTGTATCTCATAGCGAACGAGGCCACGATCACTGACATGTCGTTCAACTTCCTCGGCCTTCCCCGAGAACTCCGCAACAAAATATATGAGCAGCTCTTAGTGCGTCAAGATCCGATACACCCCTGGCTTAGGGGTTACGAATCCCCAGGGCTTACTCTGGGGCTCCTTCGCGTGAACAAGACCGTCCACCTCGAAGCCAGCTGGATACTCTACGCCAATAATCGCTTCGATTTTACCATGTGCACCTCTGAGGGCGTAACCTTGTTCCTCGAGAAGATTGGCCGCAAAAATGCAAGCTCTATCCTACATATCTGTATCGAGTTTCCCCAATTCCGCTATCGGGGCCGACATGATGTTACCCTCGAGGACGACAGCGTTCGCATTCTCGCGAATATCCAGAGTGGCTGCATCAGATTGGCCACGCTTACAGCGTCCCTAGATAGCGTCAATGCCATAGATATGTCGTACAATACATTTGACTATTCCAAGATCATTGCTAAGACATTAGCACTGGTTGATGCTCGCTTCAGGGCCTTTTCATCCCTACAAGAGATCATTTTCGAGGTGTACGGGGGTGGGCCGAATGATCATTTACAAAGGGAAGCGAAGAATTACGGATGGACAATTGGTACGACAGAATATGTGGAAGAGTCGGACTTCGATAATGATGATGATGATGATGATGATGATGATGATGATGAATGGCTGTGGTGATGAAGGATTATGACATTGACGATGACAGTAATTTTTGGAGAAGGTCGGGGGACTTGAGCTGATAGCTGGCAGGAGGTAATTCATTGTAATTCCTATTCCACTGCGCCAAGAACATGACGTAGACTAATACCTTATTGTACAGTGACACGATTCCTACTGCGGCAATCTCTTTATTAGGGCGCGGATTGAACTGGACTTGGACTGGATAATCTCCTGTGGACTTGGGCTCTGTTCGCTATTCAACGCAATGGAGCTGGACTCTGGGTCGGATGGTTAGTTTGAGGTTTGATTACTGGGTTGGACTTTATGTATAATATACTAAATAATAATAAAATATATAAATTATACAATAAGTCTAACCCAGTAATCCAATCTAGATAATATATTCAACCTATTGGATTAACTCAGAATAGCAAATCCAGTCTGTTGGACTAGGTCCAATATCCAACCTGATCCTCATAGCGCAGGACTTTTATGCTTCCGACCACGTTTTCTTATGGCCGCTGCCGCTCTTTAGCAGCTTCCTTCGCGGCATACTTCCCTTGCACTACAACAATGTCCTCATAGTTTATCACTTTTGCCTTCCATACTATCGTTGACTTGGTCTATCGGACGTTTCTGTTTAAACAAGAGTCGGCTTTTATTGTAAAGGAGTAAGCTAAGATTAATACGGGTTATTGGCTATAACAGTACCAGTGCAGAGAAATATAGGGCAAATATAAAATGAGTGTTCCGAGCTGAAGCCATTTGTGAGTTCTACTTGTACAAGTCTGTTACATCCAATAGATACGCTAGGCACTAAGATCTTCCGTTCCGCGAAATTAATGACTTCGGGTATTGTCGCTTTATGACTAAACAACTAAAACTATTCGAGCTTCAAGCCCTCAAGAAAAGTCATCCCCGACATCGCAATATTTTCTCCTGCAGTAGTATCAACACCCCAATTGATATTATTACTTGATACTTGACATGTTGGCGGCAACCGGGTCAAGATTTAGGTGTCTGAATGCTCCTCCATTACGACAGGCATCTCGAAATTTCCTTCCACCTCTCACGTCCTCACGCTCTTTTGCGACAGAAGTTTCAACGCCAGAACAGCCTTCCAAGAGGCGCCCAACTTATTTCAAAGACGATGTGAACAGCATTCCCTCCTTTTCAGAATTCATAGGAATCAAAGATGAGCCTCTGTCTAATGAAGATGCCCTTGAACTCCGAGCGGCGATGGTGGGACCCGGGGGAAGAAAGAAGCAGATAACCCGATTGCCCGGATGGCTGAAGACACCCATACCCAATAACGAGAATTACAAGAAGATCAAGAAAGATTTGCGGGGATTGAATCTACATACTGTCTGCGAGGAAGCACGATGCCCGAATATCTCAGATTGTTGGGGAGGGAATGACAAGAGCGCTGCAACAGCTACAATTATGTTGATGGGCGATACTTGCACGCGCGGCTGTCGGTTCTGCAGTGTGAAGACTTCGAAAGTACCACTACCTCTGGATCCCCATGAACCGGAACATACTGCGGAAGCACTCTCGAGATGGGGATTAGGATATGTGGTTTTGACATCCGTGGATAGAGACGATTTAGTGGATGGTGGGGCGAGACATTTTACGGAGACGATCATGAAGATTAAGCAGAAGAAACCTTCGATGTTGGTGGAGGCATTAACGGGAGATTATGCGGGTGATTTAGAGATGGTAGCGATGGTGGCAAAGAGTGGACTAGATGTTTATGCACATAACATAGAGACTGTGGAGGGTTTAACCCCAATGGTGAGAGATAGAAGGGCGAAGTATAGGCAAAGTTTGAAGGTCTTGCAGGCTGCCAAAAAGACTGTTCCTTCTTTGATCACGAAGACGAGTATTATGCTTGGTTTTGGTGAAAAGGAGGATGAGGTTTGGCAAACATTGAAAGGTATGTTCTCTTTTCTAGTTACGAGAATCTCTGCTCACATTTTACAATTTTAGATCTCCGCGAAGTCGATGTTGATGTGATCACATTCGGACAATACATGCGACCAACAAAACGGCACATGAAAGTCGAAGAATACATTTCTCCGGAAAAATTCGAGATGTGGCGTCAAAGAGCACTCGATTTGGGCTTCTTATACTGTGCAAGTGGGCCTTTAGTACGAAGTTCGTACAAAGCAGGAGAGGCTTTCATCGAGAACGTTTTGAAAAAGAGGAATATTGCTACGATATTGGCTGATAAGGCGGCTAGCTTGGAAAAGGCCGTTTGATGATTCCTTTCGATTTTGTGCTTCAACATACACTTTATAAATGGGAACACTAGAGACGTGGTTAGTGTTTCGGATACAACATGAGTACATCTTCATAGCATGATTAGATGAGAGTCCATACCCGGATAGTTCATGAAAACCCGGAAGTCGTTCATGAGCAAGTGCATTGGGTGTTTGATGCTCCTATTTTCGGCTTAAAACTTATTCTTCACTCAAAATTTGACTCTTTTTGTAAGTAGATCATATTTCCTACTCAAATCGTGATTTGTTTGTAGAAACTCTACAAATTGGTTGGTTCCTCGGGTCTCACGATCATGTCTACTAATCTAAAGCCACGACTTTATCAAACCTCAAGATTCGATCCCTCCTTTTACACTAATAGAAACTTACTGGATAGCTGGGTATTAGGGATTGTGCTGTGGCTGGGAAAGGGTTGGTTAGTGTGAAGCATAAATACTTACTCACCGTCGATAGAGAGCCCTATACTCTTTTAACAGATAGCTAAATAGCACTTCTTTTACTAGATAGCTAACCTTTTTCCTTTTCGGCTATTACTAGGTAAGATAGCTAAAGTCTCTCAGCTATCCAAATCAAGCTCACAGAATTACCGTCTCAAGTCTAATAACTCTCATAGCTCTTCTGTCTCAACTCGCCGTCCCAACCCTCTCTATGACGAACATTCCAGAACCACCTCTTCACCTAATAGGCCTGTACAGCTATGTTCATTCACGTTCAATATCGTTATTCAATAGCAATAATATAGTTGAGCATATTATGATTCATTCTGCTAATTTAAGCTGTCAATAAAAACGGCGTTTGTGACCACTAGTTCTTCTCTATACTTACGATTGCGACCTGTACTTTACCTTTCTGCGTCTGTTTTGTGCAACGTCTTTAGCCATCCAAAGCTTAAGTACCTTCTTCTACTATTGTGTTTACATTGACCTTCGTCTTCTACTCGCCAGCTCATCACATCATGTCGACTACCACCAGCAACGCTCCCACCCACACTCTCCACTCAATCCTCGATCCAACAGACATCAAACAGCTCACCTCTCTCCAACTCCTCATTATCCACCCCACTATCCCCACAACCTACATCGCCCCTATCTCGCTCATCATGGGTACCGAAAAATCCGACTACTCACGCTTACCCTCCCTCCTTCTGCCACAGAACCCCAGCACCTCCTCCCTCATCCCCTTCTACTACGAATCAATCCCCACACTCCAGCATCTCGGCTTCAACCCCTACGCGGCAACCCGTCTCCTCCAGCAATACCGCGATTCTCATAGAAATGATTTCATCGCCTTCATTAGAGAAAGCGTGCGGTCCTGGCAAATGTATGATCCGCGGGGCAAGCATGTTGCGAAATGGCAGGAGTGGCTGCAAAATTTGGGGCTGGATGAGCGGACAAGGGGATTTATTGTTCAGTTGGAATTTGGAAGTGGTGGTAAGGATGCGGATGGGAATTGGATTAAGAGGGGTCCGAGTGGGCTCATGGCTAGGGATTGGGTGTGCAAGATGCTGGATAAGAGGTGGGCCGCTTTGAAGGCTGCGGAGAGCGCGAGTAAGGCAAGGGTGGACAGGTATTTGGAGGTAATGATGGATGAGATTAGCGAGGAAATTGATAAGTATTAAGGGGTTGTGTTGCTGGGAGTGAAGCGGATTTTGAGAGGGGAGTGTTTTGGGGGATTTGCATTCTGGGGGGAGGTTTTTTTTTTTTTTTTTTTTTGATATTTGGGAGAAGTTGGGTTAAGTTGGACTTTTCTATTCTGGTTTTGAGCTAATTGGGAAGTTGAAAGAGACGCCTTTTGGTATTTGCCCCTTGGGGGAGTTTTGATGAGTTGTAGGGGGATTGGGATAGGTTGGATTGTGTTCTGCACTGGTTTTTTGCGGCTTTGAGCACTGCAGTTGAAACACAGGTGTTTTGGGATTTGAATTTTAGGTCGTGGAGATATGGAGTTGAATGAGTGGTATTATTTTGAAAATCGGATTCTGGGAACTACCGATTACATTAGAAATCATCTGTTTTTTTGTTTCTCTTTTTTTCTCTTCCCGAAGCTGGTCTTGGGGTTTGAGAGGGAATGAAGGGAATAATATTAAGGAAAGAAAGTTCACAAAGCAGCTTCCAAGTAGAAGACAATGCATAACTTTTTACACAATACGATGAACATGGATATGAAATATGATTTGATTCAGTCTGAATTTGATTGATACTTTATATATATGGAGTTTCGAACATGAAAATATTAATTACTTACTCACTTCTCCTGAAGCCAATTTTATCCGCTTCAGCAGCTGCGATCTTCAATCTCTCCTTCCGCAGTTGATAAAATACCGCTTCGGCCGGCAATCCCAACCTAACCAAGATATTAACAAGATCCAGAGAAGCCCTCAAGTTCTCAAATCTCACTCTCGGAACCGTGTCAGCATGCTCGACCAAACCTACACAAACTTTGATCCAATACAATACTCTCTGTGGATCTAACGTCGATTCGTGGATTCTATACTCGATGGTTCGCTTTAGCGGCTCTAAAAACGGTATAGACAAATTAATGATATTGTAAGCCAACTTCCTCTCAGACGACATCATGTCAACGATCTCATCGATACGAGTCGCCGAAAGAGTAGCCTCTAGCTGCGATCGCACTGTTCTTGAACCAATCGGTTTTACCTCCGCCACTAAGCGTTTCTCCTCCGCTTCAGCAGTTTTAAGAAAGGCTTGCCTAGCTTTAGTCGGGATATTCTTGCGCAGGGACGCACATTGACGGTTACCAATCAGACGGTGGTGGGTGGATCGTACCAAAGGTCCAGATAAGTCCCATGAGATTGCGCAACGTCGCAAGGTCGAAACCTTCGAGGTGATTCCCAACGTGCACATGCATACCGCAAGATTCGTTGCAGGAGATGCGATAGGTGTTTATGAGAAGTTTGCACACGGCTTGGACAAGTTTGATGTTATAGGCAGAAAATGTTAGGATGGGTGAGGTGGTCTCGACGTCGTACCAGTCGTAATCATATTCTACACTATCTGGTGGCCTTATTGTGATATCGTGTTTGATCATCCAAAAATCCTGCTATTCGGTTCTCAAGTACTCTTATGCTCCCGAGGCTAAGTACTCGTCTCGCTCTATAAATTGATTTTTCCCTTTGAATCCGGCTGCATTCAAGGTGTGTAGATATGGTCAAAGATGGCCGTGTCTATTGCTAACCCGTCTCCTAGAAAGGTAATTGAGCGAGAGTCGTTGGGGTGAGGATCATCTTTGCCATTAGCTTTGTGTGCAACTGCGAACTTAAATTCGACTCCGAATGTGAGGCGGGATTTCTGACCGAGGGGAGTTGATGAACTCATGGTGTCTATTTTTCTTTTATAAATGTGTCCAATCTCAAGTTTTTCTTTGAAAATATCTATGCTGCTTTCAACTTATGATATGTCTAAATAATAGACTCGAGAATGTTCTTTTCTCTTGTTGCAATCTCGTCGAGCTCGGTGGAACTCGTGATGAAAGAAAAATCAAATAACCATGACTTATTGTTTTGACAACGGAAACGGACTCGCTTCCAGCTTTATATATTATGAAATCCTTGAATCTCACAAAGAAGTTGGTTAACGGATTGTTCATTCGTCCATAATAAGAGCGGGTCTGAAAGAAAGTCACACATGACCGTAGCGGAAACACATCTACGAACAATGCGGACCGTTGAGCTGTGGCTGTATAGACAAGAGAATATTTCTCAATCAGAGCCTCATAACCTTTTCGTAGAAATCGGGCATTATGAGAGCAGAAAATCAAGTATGTGAAGTCGGACGCATTGAGAAAAACCATCCAAAAAAAAAGCACCATTCCAATTTGAAATAATGGGCACCGTCAGCAACACATAACAGAATTGCCCCAGATTGAGCCTATACGCTCCACTCCAGTGATAAACTTTGTTTATACTTTTACCCATAATCCGGTGAACGACTTAAAAAGGCCTTATGATTCGGAGTTTGACGTGAGCCTTGCAAATACCAAACTTGACTCTCTGTGAATGCAATATATGAAATGTGTTTGAAGGTGTTCATGACGCCCGAGAAAACGTTCCCATGAAACTTGGCACTCTGGACAACACTAGCTTGTTACGTTGGCGGGTTGTGTCTTCACTCGGAATCTCAGGACCAAAAGGGCACCATCTTTTGGTCTCAGATGAGTCTCGATATAATCCATTGACTTTGAAGCGGTGGTTTGCAGCCTGATGTAAACTTTCGGGACTTCGACGCTAACTGCTTGTGGTCCTCAGTAGATTGAAGAGCATGAACTGCAACTGTATTATTCGATAGGAGAGACTTAAATCCAGCTTCTCATGCTAATGCAAGTTGGAATATATATACTCCTGCTGTAGAGCCACAGGGCGAAAACACAAGGACTAAGACTCGGCGGAGTTTAGAAAGGCAGAGAGCAATAAACACAATTTGAAATCGGACTGCTAATTGAATGAACTCACCCAGGTGCACTTGCTGGACCAGTACATAGTGATGCTTTCAGAGGAATGTGAATGCCAATGAAGTTAGAGTGGGAGGTCGCAGATCAAATCCTGAGGCACGAACAAAAATCCAAATTCAGAAGTCAACCTCATCCATGCGATAATCCATCTCAAACAAGCATCACAACCCCCCAATCCTCAAGATGTCGATGTTCCGATCCAAAAAGCTCGACTTGGGATGTTTCGTCAACATCAAAGTCATTCGCGATCACACAAAACGGAAAGTCTTCGCTGAGTATGAACCAGAGAGGTACAACACCCCCCTCTCTCTACAATTCAACATCTCCGAGATACCAATTAATGTCTCCCTTTAATCTCTATTATCTGGATTCACAGCTTACAGAGTGGCCTATCGCAGACAAGCTCTCCGATACATCATCCGCAACCTCAGTCTTTCAGCTCGTGTCCGCGCACAGGCACAACTCGAATTGACCCAGATGCATTGCTATACCCGCCCCACACAGATTCGCAATCGCTGCATCGAAGGAGGGAAAGGGAGGGGCGTGTTGAGAGATTTCAGGATGTCGAGGGTATGTTTCTTTAGTGATGCTGAATATTGGAGAATGGAATAGCGAGGAAGAGATGCTGACGATGAGGGTTGCAGTATAATTTTAGGATGAACGCGCTGGCGGGCAATTTACCTGGTGTTAAGAAGGCGAGTTGGTAGATGTGGTCGTTGGAAAGGGTAATGGTGTGAATTATTGGGGGGGAAGTACTGTTTCGTGGGATATTCGGATCTACAGTGGAGGAGTCTCTCCAAAGGGAGATGTATATCTATGGGAGGCGTTGAAAATGGTTCCAGCAGTAGAGATGTCTAGGCAATGGCAGAGGATAAAGGGCAACTGTATAACGCACGCCCAATATCTCTCCTAATACGATGGGATAATTGTGCCTGGCTTCTTTCTTCCCTTTCTCGAGACAGCGGTACGAAGTGTCTACCACCCAAGAAATTCCTGTTCCTGAGAAAAGGAAAGTGATTTTCTCCCCAATTTTGCATCACAAACATCCTAAATCTTCTCTGTTCCTTTTCACCCAAACCCAAACCAAAATCTCTGACTTTTTTTTATGTGGAAAATATTTGTTTAAGCCGCGGGAGCGACTTCTAAGCTTTCCTCAAACCCAACAAAGGCAGCTGGTACCCTTTTCAAATGTCAGACCGAATAGGAATTTAGCACACTCAAATACTCATCTGCATATACCCCACCCTAGGAAGTGGAATTGAATATATTAGGTTGGGATTTCACCACACAACCACTCTTCACAAAGCAAATTCTCTCCTTGATTATTCGTCAGCGCTCTTGGGCGTAGTTTTGCCGTTTCGTGCTGGAGAGCAACTTAGGAGTCTGCGGGTATTGGGGTTGATTGTGGGAATGGAAAGGGATAAGATGTTGAAGAGTATTGAGAGGACATATAAAAGGCTTGAGGCTGATATGGTGGACGAGAGGGAGAAGGAGAAGATTAAGAGGAAGTGATGTATTGGTCCGTGGGCAATTGTTAGGATGAGGATCACCCTCCTTGGGGAGATGAAGGATCGGGACAGAATGAGGGATTGCAGATAGGCAAGTATCTGTTAAAACAAGAATCGCTCATCTGCTTTTGTTTCTTTCCTTCAGCCTCTCTTTGGGATATTTAGCGTCTCCGGTCTGTGATGATTATCTAAATGTTTTTCTACCTGCTAGGCATTCAAAGGAGCTTTTGAATTAGCCAACGCCCTCAGGTTTAAAGCATCACAAGTTCCTAAAGCATAGCCCTAGAAATTGTCTTGTCCCCAGAATATTCATCAATACTTTAGTTGGAGATTCAATTAGTAATCAGATCAGCATTTGAGCATTTCTCGATTTGCTGGACATTCACAAGAACTTTCCATATCAGAGCCACTGCCTCGTTCTGAACGATCCACCTTTACTAGGACATTTATTCAAAGTTAAGATTGACTTTAGACGGAAAAGAAAAAAGAAATGTAATGTAAATGCGTGCGCTTTTGCAATAGCCTCGAAAAGCACTCTTCTCAGTTTGAACATTTAGAAGCACAGTTGGTTACAGACAGAAGGAACAATGGGATGAAAAGATGGTTATTCACCTGTTGTCAAGCAGCAAACGCCCGTCAACTTGGCTCATCCATAAACCTCATCCACTCCACTTCTATTTCCTTCAACTTCAGCAGCCACTTTTGTGAACCTGACTCTCACTCAACCAGTCCACCATACCTAATCATTTGTTAATTAAGCAATCAACAAAGCATGTTCCGCCGACTCGATTCCGGTCTTCCCAAAGACCCGGTTTTCCCCTCGACCCTTGAAGGTCTTGGGTACTTCATCAACGAGCAAGACGAGATCCGCAGCAAAGATAACCCCAAAGCCTATTTCAAATTTTTCATTTCTAGGAATGAACGCTATAATGTGATGCAACGCGAAGCTATGAACGGTATCACCCTACTTCCTCACCTCTCCCCAGACCTTTTCAAAACTAACATCCTCCAGATGCTATCAGAGAAATCATCTCAGCACGTATTGAAGCCCTTGGTTTCGAAAAAGTTCTTCTTCCTTTAGGAGCAAAAGACGTCGAACCACATGTCCCGATCTATACTTCCCCCAACCTTTCTACAGCAAAACGAGTCGTCATCTTATTCTACGAGCCCAAAGACGATTTGGGCATTTTCGCTCATCGAGTCATTGGTGGACGTGGCGGTATAAACGCAGGTTCTGCAGTCAACTTTCTTAAATACATCCAAACTCTCCACACCTCTTCCTCAAACACCTCGCCTCCCGGTGTCATACTAGCAAACATGGGCCAATTACTTTGGTGTAGACGCCTTAAGAAAGCCGTGACGCAGATGTCATGGTTTGCTCTCCCTCAGAAAAGCGCAGCTGAAGCATCCTACATCATCGACCCCTTCAAGAATTATATTCCATTCAATCGAACCCGCGACGAACACTGTTCATATATCTTTGATTATGTGGTTGAGAAGCTCTGCGATAAAGAGGCAAGGCTGGATATCATCGGGGTCTCTGATAGCGCAGTGAGAGTTTCTGCTTTCTTTAACAATGAAGGTAATTGGCAGAAATGGGGTTCGAGGATTGAGGCGTTTGCTGCGTTGGCTACCTTTCAGCTGGGTAGTGAAAATACTAATAAGGCCTTTGCTAAATGGCTCTACAATGTATGTCTTTTTTCCCTTCCTTTCCTTTCCTTTCCTATTCCAGTGACTAACCACCCCTCCCACAGCGAGGTCGGGCCTATACCATCTCCTCGGAACCTAGCAATACCTACCTAGTCTCCGCCGAAGGATCCCGCAAACAACTCGGCTACGGCTGTCCCGCCTTCTCCCTCGGAGAGTCCTGGTGTACTGAACGTCTGCTTCCGAACGGATATAAAGTCGTTCTGGATTGGTTTCAACAGGTTGCTATGGATAGTAACTATAAGAATCCGAATTTTGCGAGATTGGATGATGCGGATGAAGACGAGGATGAGAAGATGACTGCGGAGGATGAGGGGTATATGGAGCCGGGGGTGGAGTTGGGCAGTTAGCGGGTGGTTATAGGGATGATTATGAGGATGATTATAGGAATGATTAGGGTAGGATGGGATGTGAATAGATGTCATGGACGGGTATGGATTGGTGTTATGGACATGGGATGTGATGGATTTGGGGGCGTTGCTGTTACCATGATTCACGATGGTTAATGGGTGATTTTCCGTTTGTGAGGACTTAATAGAGTTGATCCAGTCTCCCTTTTCGAAAAATTCATAGACGGGATCTACACTGCGCGTTAGTTTCTTTATAACAGGCAGACACTGAGAATGGGATATGCTCGAGGATAGCTGAATCAACGAATTCTCTTTTGATGAGCACAAGTAGGATATGATACAAAAGCTCCTCTACTTGAATTACAATCTCTGGTATCTCTACGCCGAAAGCATAACCTTCCCCCCACCCACAGGAACAACAATGTTATCCCCCAACACCTTCCTCGCCCTCTTCATCCTCTCCTCCACCACCCTCTCTTCACTTTCCCACCTCCCAATCACATCATCTTCCTCCCCATCTCCACCCCCAAAACCCAACCACCCTCTATTTTTCTTCCCCCTCCCTTCTTCCTTCATCCTTCTCTCCTCTCTCGCTAACCGTCCAACCATCTTCTCCCAGTTTCCCAGTCCAACCTCCAAACACTGTCTACATCTCCTTTTCTCCCCGTCCACATCTCCAACGCCACTATCTTTCCTCCTGGCTTCCACTTCAGCTACATCAACTGCTTCACGCGTCCATGCTAATCCGTCTTCTTTTCTCGATGAGGCATATAGGATTTCCCCAATATACGCCATGACTGCAGCTTCTTCACAGATTTGTCCGGTTGTACGGAGGGGTGGCGTTAGTCCGTCCGGGGGAGGAGGGGGGTACGAGGGCGGGATAATGATGAAGCGGAGGAGGTCAGATGCTTTTTTCATCAGGGAGGGGGGTTCGTCGGTGGGTGGGGAAGAGAAGGTGGAAAGCATGGTTGTGGGTGGATTGGAGAGGGAGCGTCGAACGCGAAGGATAGAGAGGAAGATAGGGAGGGCGGCTGAGAGGTTGGAATTAGAAGCGTGGTGGATTGCGAGGGCGGTAGTAGCTGTTAAGAGGTTTTCGGTGGGAAGGGTAGAGCTGGGGGATATGTTTAGTGTGTGGGTGGCGGGGTCCAGAGCATTTGGGGGGGATGATGCGAGAGCTATGTCTAAAGCCCATTTGTACATTTCTAATGCTGTTCCGGGGTTCCTTTTGTAGTCTAGCCAGGCGGCATATGCAAGTGCAGCATCCATTCTTTGTCTCTCGGAAAACCCTCTCGTTGTAAGGATGCGCATGTAAAAGGTTTCTGGGACTACGAAAGCTGTCTCACAGTCTTCTTCTTTCGGAGGAGCTGGACTCCCAGGCCGTACAGGTCGAGGATTCGGATTCGATGGTCCACGGACTTGGTTCGAATGGAAATATTCATCTCGAGTTTTGTCTCTGACCCAATCTTCTAAATGCTCAGCTGCTCGAGCGGAACCCATCAACACTTGATAATACCCCCTTCGCCATTCCTCTGATTTCTTCGTGATGTCGTATCCGGTTTTTCCAACACCTGCTACCAAGATTCCGCCTTCATCTCGATCTTCGATGTCTTTCCCATCGAGATCCCGGTCTTCCAAGCGTGCTAATGTATCCGTGTATCCCCTTGCTACCGCATACCACGCAACTATCTTTTCTGATGTGCCGTCCGGGTCATCAACGCTCATCGTACTCCTACAAAGCATTCTAGTCCTCCAAGTCCATTCTTCAGGCGTAGGATATATCCTATTCAAATACTCTTGCGTAACTCCAAATTCCATGACATAATACAAGTATGTAGCTATCACCAGCCCAGAACACCATTTCCCAGCCGTCCACAGCTCGCTCTTGAGCCATATCTTTGTTTTGGTCGTCAGGAATCGTGTAGCGTTGGGCTTGTGGTGCGGGGAGGATAAGAAGGGGAATTGGGGTCGTGGAAGGGAATTGGGTGTTAGTACATTTTGGGTGAAAGGACGGGGGGAATTGGGTGGGCGAAAAGGGCGGAGAAAGAGTATTCGACGGATAGGGAGACGGGGTCGCATTGGATTAGGATGGGACAGGATGGAATTGTGTTGTTGTAGGTTCTTTTCGAGTCGTCGAAATTATTTTGATGTTCGAGGTTCATGGCTTTGCGGCCTGGCAGATGAGGCATAAACTGGAAACTTCCCCTCCCCCTTTTCTCAATGCAGTTCTTCAAGGAGGATGCAACTATCGTACAATATACAATACCCCCAACAAGTTGTGGCTGGGATTAACAAATACTCGTTCTTCAATTGAACGTTCTTATCATTCAAGGCACTGGTTTAAGACTTTGCCTGCAGCTTTATTCCAAGGCAGCAGCAGTCAGCAACAAGTCATCAGGAAAATCGATAAGCAGATTATAGCTATCAATCCTTCATCCTTCCATCGATCAATGTCCCATCTTATCTACGATCCAGCTAAGATTGAAACTACTTAGAGTTATTGCCCTGCATTTGTTCGATTCCCCTCATCCGACTGCACTTAGAAGTCTCTATCACCAAAGCACCCTGCTACAAAGCCATACTCCGTCGTCATGAGAAGGCGAGTACCACACAGTTGGGCATTCCTAGTCGCTCGCACGCTTTGCCTTCCTTGTGTCTTCTGCCTCTGGGGTCTTATAGGTTGTCCAAGCGGCACGCACCCAGAACCCGAGCACTCTCCCTGGCTAGCCACGTACCGTGATCCTAAACTCAAGTCAGAGCGACAAAAGAAACAGGACGAATTGCGAGAAGCTAATAAACCTGTCCCGCTTCCAACTCATCGTCGTAAACTATCCTTCTCCGCAAACCTCCAGACAGCTTCTTTCCTTCGCCTTCCAAGAGAGATTCGTGATCAGATCATCACCGAAGTGTTAGGAAACAAAGTCATTCGGATCTCACAAACGGAGGGAAGACTGACACACGACCACCACCCGCGGGACTGGCTCACCCATGCGATTACCGGCGAGGAAGTGTGGAATCCTCGATGGCATTATCCTAGCGCGCGTCGAAGTGACAAAGAACGAATAAGTAGATACAGTTTCTATAGCATACGTTGTCTGCTTCCCCTCTTGCAAACATGCCGTCAACTGTATATCGAATCATCTCGAATTCTCTATACCAGCAACACTTTTGATTTCTCTATCTCTGCCATCCCATGTCTGATTGACTTCTCTCGGACTGTTCGTCCAAATCGCCTGCAGATGATTAGAAAGCTTCAAGTAACCTGGGAAGACTGGGCTCTACCACACCACGTGGTAAATCTGTTACGCCCTTATCGCCAAGACGAATGGGAAAGTGCATGGGACATTGTTAGTACCCAGATGACAGGCTTGAGAAGTTTGAAGTTCTCTATAAGGATTCAACCTCACCTACAGACACCACCCCTGGTCTGTCTAAATTACTTGACTCAAGCAATCCAGGAAAAGGTACGAGGTCTTCACACCTTTGACCTGGATTTGTCGCGAAGCTTTCTGGGCTATCTTTCTAGTGATGATCTCATTTCGCCGGAAGATATGGAAAGGAAGTTGCAAGAAATTAGAAGCCATGTTTACATCAACACTTCGAACCAAATAAGCCAAGCTTAGGGTGCGGGAATGAGCTGGACTTTGGACTTATGGGTTAATCCAATGGACTGAACTTGCCATTGTGGGCTTCAATGGGTTGGATACATTATCTGGGTTGGACTTATTTTGTATAATTTACAAAAGTCAGAAAAAACAAGACAAATTATATATTTTAGCATTGAGTATATAATATATAATGTCTAACCCAATATTCCAACCCAAATAATATATTCAACTCAATGGATTAACCCAAAGTCTATCGGATAAATACAAATTAAAAATCCAACCTAGATAATCCAACCTAGAGTCCCTCATTAGGTTGGATAATTTAAAAAGAAGAAGTCCAAGTTCACAGTGGATATCCAGTCAAAGTCCAGTCTAGTCCGTGCCCTAGCCAAGCTTCAATATCTTGATTGCAAGGCAAATGGTCACCAGTAAGAACAATTCACATTTGGAAACAGCTTTATGACGGAGAACTAAACCCAGAACTTCAATTGATCATAATGAGTGCTAGGGCTCAGGAGACAGCAGAAAAAAACACAATCAATCCTCAAAATTCAAACTCCTTATAAAAATATTTCAAAAAAAAAAAACCAACAAATTTCCAGCCGAGCCACCCCCCAAATTTATTCCGTCTCCCAATCCATCCTCTCCCATCCCCCAACTCCCCACAAGTAATCCATTGTGCTGCTCCAACTCATTTCGACATTTGGTGCCCAGTGGGGTTGCATCGACCAAAAGGTGCGGTGAAACATCGAGTCAACAGGCTATGAGAAAATGCTTGTTAGACAGTGGAACATGAAGATCGAGGGGGAAGGTACTTACAGCCGACGATGGGGACATGGCAGGGGCAGGGACAGCTGGTGTAGTAGTAGCTGCTGCTGCTGCTGGCTGCTGGTGAGAAGGAGGGAGAGGAGCAAAGCGAACTGTTTTTGGAGGAGCGAGAGGGAGAGAAGAAGACTCGCGAGGTTTCTTCAGAATAGATCGGGGAGCTTGTGCGGACACCGGCACGGGTGCGGGTGCGGCGGGAGAAGTCGTACCCTCGAGTTCTTGTTGGAACCGCGTTCAAAATTTCATCAAGGTATATAGGCAATAGGAGGAAGATAATGCTAAGGTTATTGCTGTATTGTTCCTTGGGTTGATAGAATAGGAATAAGTGTAATATGTAGAGTATTATATTATATTGTCGTCTAGAAATAGAATAGAGAAAGAGAGAGAAAGGGGGGAGGGGGGGGTTTTATAGAATATTTCTTCCTGTGTTACTCGAATTGTTCTCCTATTGTGAAATGATTGGATGATGTGCTATTATTCATTGCTTCTCTGCTATTGGAGGAAAGGAGGGGAAATGGGCGATGTTCGGTAGTTCGGTGAGCTGAGATTAGGTGATAGATATTTATTGACTAGTTTGTTGACTTTTTAATTCTCGACTATTTTTCGACTTGCTTCAACCGAATGTTTCTTTGAATTTTTATCTTTCGACTATTTTTTCCACGTGAGATAGAAAACGTGTCTGGTAGTTTCTTTTTTATTTCTATCTACTATAGACGGATTAGACTAGATGCCTGATGGGGTCAGGCTTATCTATTACCTGATCGCTGAGAAGTGAATGTGATAAATATGACAAGATCTCATTAGTTCGCTTGGAAGAATTGTATGTCCAATAACGCCAGTGTATTTGATCACGTGAGCATATTGTATATCTAATGACGAGGCCTTCTCTGCTTTTAGTTTTCTTTTCTTTTCTTTTCTTTTCTTCTCTCCTTAGTCTTATATTCTAAGAGCTAATGATAGTTTATTAGTCACAGAGACGAGGTTTAGTTTACTCTTCCTTCCTGGTAATACGGGATATTTTGAAGCTAGTAGAATAAATAAGAGCAAATAAAAATAAGAGGGGTTGAATCTACTGGTGCTGTTTTGCCATGAGGATATGACAAAAGGTCTTGATTTCCTCCATCTGATTCCGGCGTGAGGTCAAATTTCCTTCGTGTAGCTTTGAACTGGAGATTGCTGTTGTCTAAAGTTGCATTTGAGCACAAGATTCCAAGCTTGCTAGTAGAGATCTTCTTAAAAATGCTGCAGTGTGAAGCCGATTGCCAATGCCTTGCGCCGACTTATCCCAGCAATACTTTTGACAAGCCGATCCTTCTAATCTACGCCTAGTCCTAAAAAAAGCAATTATGTACTGTACTGTACGGTATATACAAAACCACCCCTCCTCATACCTCCTCCAAAGCATCTCCACCCTGCCAACTCTTCCCCAACCACCCATCTCCAGCTTCCCCATCCCTATCCCACTCCTCCAACTTCAACACCAACTCCCCAAATAATCCATTCGCCCATCCAAACCACGCTCTCGTCCAATCCCCCTGCTGCCACGAATTAACGCTCTCGTGAACCATCCCCGTTCCATCTGTCGAATCAAGCAACATCCACATCTGCTCCTCGATCTCCTTTTCAATCTTCTTATTCTTTCCTTCTCCCCTTTCTTGAATTCCTTCATAAGCAGTTAAAATCCTAACAATCGAAGCCATCGGCCACGCTTTTCCAGGTCCTAGATGTGGTCCACCGACAGCGGAGATCACGGGCCCGGTCATGAAATAGGGGTTTTTGTCACTTAAGACGAAATGGCGGGTGTTGAGGTATATTTGCTCGTAGTCGTATTTTTCTTTCCTGTCGCTTGATAAGGGCAAAGGAAGGGATGAAGTCGAGTAATCCCATAATGGCATGGCTAGTAAAGAGGGGATATTTGCGTCGTCCATGAGGTTTACACCTCCGTATCCGTCGATTTCATATGCGAAAATATCGCCAAAGTCGCGATGGTGCACGATTGCATCGCGGTCGATGCCTTCCCTTATCCCGAGAGCGAAATCCCGCATTTCAGAGGTCAAAACTGCCGTGTCAACCATTGGGGAACCGGAAGGAGGGGAATATGTGAGCTTCTCCATGATTAATGATGATTCTTCAAGGTATTTCGCCCACATCATGTTGGAAGGTACCAGTAATTGGTAAATACACGCATCGTCACTAGGACGAAACGCAGATCTCACCATGCCATTTGATTTTGTGGGATTCCCAAGTCCATTATTCGTGAGCGTTTCACTGCCTCGATCCGTCCAGCCCGTAAATTTAAACGCTGAATTCAACACACTCCCATCAGCCCCATAAGTACCGACTTTCATCGCACTAGCTGCTTTCAAAGCGAACTGCACAGCGGGGATCCATGAATATTTCGCAAAGAAATCTAGATCACCGGTTTTCTCATAGTAAGCGACGGAGATTTGAAGAAAGGACGCTAAAGAGTCCAATTCCCATTTGCAATCAAATACTTTCTTGGGGTCGTAAGATGGAATGGGATGATTTTTACTGTATGCTCCATTTGAAGTGGGAGCGATGCCGGATTCGGGGGGTGGTTGGAATGCATGGCAGTAAGGCGAGATGAGGATATATCGTGCGTGGAGGTTGATTACCCCTCGCCAGAGACTGGCTAGAGAATCGGGATCAGAAGATGCCTCGAGGAGAGGAAGGTAGGAGTAGATTTGTGATGCGGAGTCTCGTAACCACATAGCTTCTATGTCACCAGTGATGACGAAAGCGAGTTCTTCGTCTGTGATTACGGATTTTCCGGTCGAAGGATCAGTGGCATTTGCGTAGCCGCGCCATTTGATTGTCGTATCTAGAGTATTGGGATAACTGTTTTCGAAGAGCCGGAAGAGGTCAGGATCCGCGATGAGGGTTTTCATGTTTGTGAGTAGTTTCTCGAGGGAGGGAAGGTTGAATGTCCGACATTGGGGGGTGGGACGGGAGTATGGGAATTGTCGTTTTCCCGTTGATAAGGGTTGTTGTTTTAATTTCTGGAGCTGGATGTAGGGCATACACTTTTCCAGAGATTGCTGGGGAAGATCCGGGTCTACAGGCTGAGTGACATTTGAAATTGGGCCTTTAGATGCTGGTTTGGGGTTTGATATCGGATCTTTCCCTGGCAACCCTTTGTCTGAGGAAGGACCTGCATTTATCAAATCTACTCTTTCGGGCGCAGGAGCCGGAATTGGACCAATAAAATCCTGCTCGTCCCCGTTCGATATTGGATTGTCGGATGGTAATTTAGTGTCTGATGTCGGATTTTTGACTGGCGGCGGGGGGACTGGAATGGAAGCAAGACCAGGTACAACATCTGGATCTACGAGCTCCTCCCCAAGCTTCTCCCCCCCTCCCAATACTTTCTCCCTCTCAACATCGCCCGCTCCTCCATAATCTTCCAACAAACTAGAGAAAGGGGAGGGTACATTCCACACGGTGCTCCGAACATCGTGATTGAGATGATTCCGTGTAACCTGAACTATCACGATTACGAGAACGGCAAAAGCAAAGAATAAAACACGCCTCTGCTGGCGACGATTCATATTATCCGATATATAAGAGAGAAGGATGACATGAGTGAGGAAGAGAGGAAACGGAGGTTCAAAAGACAAAGACAGTAGATCAGACGACGTCGCTTTGGTCGTGCCGCCCTCACTTTAGCCTTAGCGTCTTGGCGGACCGAGAGGACTTCCCTCAACCCCTAAGTCTCATTGTATCCTTTTAGAAAGTGGGAGAAGACAAGGCTTTCTGAAAATCTCTTTAACCATTTTTCTAGATAAGTTTGTGAATTTCCTACTAGAATAACATGCGAAGTAGCGCAATTGCAGTAGGGCTCGTCCCAGAAAGACTAATAATCAAGCTATGCTTAAATCAACCCGAATTTATGTCAGACAGATATTGTATCCTTGTACGCGACTTGGCAGTTATTGAGTTGAAAGGCTAGAATTCGAACTTTTGAGAAGACGTGACGTTTGAGCAGTTGTATGAAGACTTGCAGTGGCCTTGTTCCAGATGGATTGAGAATATGGGTAATTGGGTTAACTGGATCGAAATTCGAAAGGTAGAGTTCTCAATGCTGTTCACATTACCTATATCAGTCTTATCGTCTAGTTATGGCGCTTTGGTTAATTTTTGTCTATTGTCTATTGTCTGTTGAGGTCTAGCTATTGAAATGATTACTTTCTAACATCAAAAGTTGTGATTCCTTTCCAAGGACAAGTTCTGGCCTTTTTATGCTGATGATACTCGCAAACTGGCTCCGTATTTGGGCACTTAACCCCATCTTTACTCAGCACCACCAATTCCACAAAATCCTTTGCAAAATCCTCGATGCTCATAAGTTTTGCTACTTCACTATGCAACTGACATAGACAAATTTCTCGCAGGGCCCAAAACAAAGATCTACAATTCCACTTTCGAATGGACGACCCTTCACTAGTGTTCTTGTAAATGAAGGCAATCCAGACTGGCGGTAAGAACATAAGTTGGCGTTTGTGCATGGTGGTCATGATGCCGTCCATTATTTCCACGAGACACAACTTCTCAGCGAGTACGTAGAAATGGGCGATGTTCCAGTTGAGTTTGGAATCATCTGGCAGTGGTCGGATGGTACCAGAATAAACCCATTCCAACAGCAAATCGAAAGCTTCTGGGATATCTTCTGGGAACGTCGCAGTGTTTGTTTGGGCTTCCTGGAAGTTGTGGGCTTTGGAGAACATCTTGGCAAAGTAGGGTATTCTGTTGCAAAGAACTTGTTTGTGTACAGAAAAGTGTTTTTTTGTGGGTCCGACGTAGATATTTACGATGTCATTTCCAAGAGACCTATGGTTCATTTAGTAACACTGCCGCAGAGGGGAAGATAAATATGCCTACTCAATGAAGGGGGTCTTTCCAGCCGAAATAAGCTCCTTTGAGAGTGGTGGTTCCAGGCTACTGGCCGAGACGATTAATTCTTGTGCCGCAGAGGTAGACTGTGTCGATAAACCGGAATTAGGTGAGTCGGTTGCTCCATTATGACTTTTGTCCATAATAGCCAAGGCTGGCATCGCGGTTATGATTAGAGATTAAGCAGGGAAGGATGGAATCGAATGAAGATTGATGAGTGGCACAAATTATTCGTTATAGATTGCAGATTATTTTAAATTATTGTTGTTAGGTAAGAAGAAGAGACATTAGGGCCTAATAGCGAGGCTTTTATACATCTCGAATAAGCTAGTGTTCGCGATAGGCGGTACAAGCGATCTTTCCGCAGCTTCCGATACGTGCTAACTGAAAAAACAGCTAAGCTGTCATGCCTAAGTGGTGGTGACAGAATTGCGCTAACTATGCTTTTATCTCCCGAAATTACCCTTTAAATGTTCTACACTTCCCGGAGCACTTATATGTGAATGCTTCATATTATTTGAAATTTTTGAAAACATAGTACTACTTGCCACCTCTTATGACCTTGAATTCGCTTTCTATCCCAGAATTCAAGTGTGTCCTCTTTTAGAATTGCTAGTAGGTAGCGTCTCTAAATGCCTCGGGGCATGGCTTTCTAGAATTTTCATATATCAGCCAAGTCCCGCTGAATAGGAAAGATGCCACATTTGGCAAAAAAATTAGTCAAAAAAAGAATTGTCATCACGGAACACCATTGTGCATTCTTCCGGTAAATTTGAAGTAGTTAATAAGATGCAGTAGTCAGATGTAGCTTTCAAATTATTATGTAGCATTCATAGTTAAGTTATCTTTCTATCAACACTAGCGAATAATGCTGCCCCATATCTGTAACATACAACTAAAATCTAAACCCACCCATTGCTTCACGTGTATGAGTGTAACAAATCCCTTCAACGGCCTACGGTAGATTTTGCCTGTTTCAACTAGCAGCCTTTGACCACCACGAAGCATCATTTTGTCGTGTTCCACTTCCGCCTGCTTGCCATGCCCAATCACTAGATGCCAAGGGCTGTGCTGAAGGCTATCCCTTGACGCAGGTAAAGTAGATGTGCAATCGACTAAGCTTTCTAGGTAAATACTAGCACACCTGCGGATGTCTCTAAGAAAGCTCGATTCCAGAGCCTTAATTGTCATATATTAGCTGCTTTCAAGTATGAGATATAAAGAAGGGGGACTTACACTTGCTGCTCTATGAATGCCCTGAAGGTTGGGCCAGATCGAGATCGTTGGCAAGAGAGATATCTAATTAAAAGATAAATACAATTTCAGGTTTGTTGAATGTGTCCTTGTAGAAAGTCCAGGGGATACCATAGTCAGCTTTTTCGGCTGCGCTAGAATCACTTCACTCTTCAGCGCTCCCTTGGCCCTTGGTGACGGTGTATAATACGGATTTTCGGTTGAATTTCCTGAGATGGCTGCCTTCAAGCTGCGTGCATTAGTGAGAGCTTTTGGGACGATTTGAGAAGTTGATAGCAAAGAAGAAGGGAGGAGAGAGGAGGGAAGGAACTTTTCAACTGAGAAAAGAGGTCGCTACTTAGTACCTATGTGAATTCTAAGTCTGTTTATCAAGTGAATGGCCTCACTACGCAAGAATAGCAGTGGTTCCTCATTGGAGAGTTCTGGGGTTAAAGATGTGGTGCGCGGCTTGATGAAAAACCTGTTTCTTTTCCTCTTTAGGTTATTTCTTGTCCTGAATTTCGAATATGCAATTATAGGGAGAAAAAACGAAGAAACGGACAGGCCGCAATATCAAATTAACTTGTCCCAAATAGGCTTAGGCTCCTAGCTCTAGAGCTCGATGTTATCCCGCGATTTACCCGGATAGAAACAGTGGAAATACGATGAGTAGAATTCTTATTAACTATACTTTTCTTAGTGTTGGTATCACCTTAGTGCACTGGAACGGCCTATCTTATGATGAATTCATTGGTACTAATAGGCTTATAGAATTAAGAAGATCGTAAGGATCGAAAGTTATAAAGTAGCTAGCTAAGCTAATGACTCATTAAGGCACGTGACTATATGCCCTTTTCCCTATATCCCAACACTGGCAGTTCTTTCTTTGTGCTTTCTAATGCTAGTGGTTCTCCGTGCCTTTCTCTGTGCCTTTTATTATCGGCATCTCTTTCTTATAGCGATATTTACGAATATGCTTGTGGAGGGTAGTATTTGAAGGAAATATAGAATTGCATTTTGTGCATTTAAAGGATTGGCAATCTGGTAGGTGTTTGAAGAGGGCTTGGCCTGAAGGAAATATAGTTTCGCACTTTTCGCATATTCGAGACTGTGGAGGCTTATACGAGCTGGGTTGTCGTAATTTCTTAACTTCTGGTTTAGCAGATGAAGTTGGCGGAGCCTGTAGCTTTTGAATCTCCTTCTGCTATTACTGAAGTAAGGTTTATAGCTCCTGGATTTCTTTCTTTTATTTCTCGCAATAATTCTATATTCTTTTATATTTATACTTATATAATTTAATTATCCCTTTCTGTTAGCTTAATTTACTTTTAAAGAATTGTATTGTGCTTTGCATTTCCTGAATTTATTGCTAATAGGCAATTATAGTTGAAAACTCTCACTAGGCTTTATTATTATAGATATTAGAGTAGTAAAGTTATTTAGTGGCTATATTATTTCCATTTTTTTACCCTTTAGGGAGCTATTGTATTATGTTAAAGGTAATTAGGGAAAATTCCTCGTTTGCACGTTAATCTTGGCAGATATGCAGAAGTTGAAGAAAGTAGGGTGCTCTTGCTGGAGCTTGTTGCTTTTGGCAAAGCTGGGTGTTTTAATGCTGCTATTGATGCTGCTGAGTTGCTGTGATGCTGCTGAAGCTGCTGGGTTATTGGGTGATGGGTGCTGTGTAAATGCTGCTAGGTTGCTGTGGTGCTGCGTGAAGCTGCTGGATTATTGGGCGATGGATGCTGCGTAATGCTGCTAGGTTGCTAAAGTACTGCACGAGGCTGTTAAATTATTAGGCGATGGATGCTGCGCAATGCTGCTAGGTTGCTGGAGTATTGCACGAAGCTGTTGGATGTTTGTTTGCTGAATATACTGCTGAATATTGGAATGCTGCTAAGTATTTGGATGCTGCTATATAACTAAATATAGTACTGCTAGGGTATTTGAATGCTGCGAAAGGCTGTTGGGTTGTTAGAATGAAGCTGGATGTTATTATGCTGGAGGTTTAAAATTAAAGACTGGATATTAATTTGCAAAGCTATAAAAGGATGCTGGAGATAGTTGCTGCTGTGAAGCTGCTGGGTGATGGTTTTGCTGCTAGGTAATAATATGCTGCTTTTAATTGAAGCTACTAGGGCGGCAGTAAACCTAGTTAGTCTATGATTAAGTGAGGTTAATTATTGATCAATGTTGGTATTACCTTAGTATACTGGAATAGCCTATCTTATAATGAATTCATTGGTACTAATAGGCTTATAGAATCAAGAAGATCGTAAGGATCGAAAGTTATGAAGTAGCTAGCTAAGCTAATGACTTATTAAGGCACGTGACTATATGCCCTTTTCCCTATATCCCAATATTTAGACACCTTCAAGTTTATATTTAAAGTACACCCTTAAGGGACTTCTCTTTAGCAGAAATCTGCTAGTAGAAACTTCAGAAGGCGCAGGGCTATAAGACTGAGTTGCAAGGAGGGATATTGTGTGGAAATATAAGTAAATAGTATATATAGATATAGCTTCACTAAATTGCTATTATTGACATTGATATTCCTCGCGTTGATATAGTATTATTATTATTATTCCTTTTTACGTCCTTTATAAGTCAAAGACTATCGTAGGACGGCTAAGGGCCTCAGGCCCTAGTCGTTAGCTAAAAGCGGCTGTTCTAAAGGTTTAACTATATCTATAGTTATATTCCCGTAGTACAAAAGTAAGGCTCCTAGACAGGCAAAGCCCCAGGGGCCCAGCTTTTCCCTACATATATTTCCAGAGCAGAGATTTCTCGACAGGCAAGGCCCCAAGCCTCCCTGCTCTTGCACAAATTGGAGATCAAGTCTCGCAGTCGCGTTGATATAGTAATTACTACTAGAGACAGAGGTCAATAGGTATACCGGAGATTTAGATGTCACTATTAACAATCATCTACGAAAAAATATATAATATTTGCGTTTTTAGAATGTGGCTAACAAGTCGAAACCTGATTAGAACCTAATTAGATTCCTTAATCATTATATGCATAGTAAATGTACATGAGAATGACGAGTTCCGTATATAAAGTTCCCATTAGATTAGCGGGCCTTCTAAACAACCATATTGTTCTTTCATGGCACCATGTATTTCCAATCGTCTTATCTTTATGTGCTCCTTTCCCTCTCTCCTACCTCAAAACAAAGCAAAATCCTAGGCTGACGAAGCCGTCCCAAACTCCACCCATAATCGACTTTCAAGCACTTTGAGAAGCCGCAAAGACCATGCCCGATCCATTTATACAAACGTAACCCGTTCAAGAAACAGAAGAAAAAATTCCAATCTACATGATCCATTATATCCATCACGATGTAATTAAATACGCACTAACAATCGAACTCGATGAGTTAACCGACTGCGCGAAACCCGTCGAGTCTTTGAAAAAGCATTGCGAATTAAGGAGCGGGTTGTCCGCTGAAAAGATGACCCACGTAATAGCTACGCAAAGTCCAGTGGTGATGTTTTGATTATATCCCGCACAAGCGATTAGGCAATCGTCAAGACTCGTTGCCGTTACGTTTTTGACGTCGATGAGTTGGCCGGGTGCGGGATTGATGTCGACAGCGCAGGCGATCAGGAATTTCGTTGGGTAAGAGGCAGTTGTGTAAGTCGTGGCATTTGCGAGAGGACAGCCTGCTTGATCGACGACTGTAAGGGCCGAGGAAGTAGGACACGATGCTGCGGGCACTACGGTCGATGCTTCGGTGGAGCTGGATTTTCGATGTTAGTTTAGAGTTCAGCCTCGATCCCCGAGAAGGATGGAAGGAACTCACGATGGAGGATCTGGGTGCTGTCCAGCAAGGACCGCTCCTACACCTCCGCCAATCCCACCACCGACCACGAATGCCACTATAACGATGATGATGATCGGTACCCACGCCAACCCGGCCTTATGTGTTGGGGAAGCTCGAGGGACAGATTCAGTCACGGATGGAAGATCATTATATGGCGTTCTTGTCGGGTCTGATCTCTGCGATGACCCTGCCGTGCGTCCTGATACCGAGAATCTCTTCCATTTCGAGGAGTATGCTTTAGAGTGTGTCCGGACGAAGTATTTATCTGGGACTGCCGTGAAATCGGGCGAGTAGAGTTCATGGACTTCGGGAATGACTTCTGGTGCCTCACTTGAATATCGTGGACGCATTATCGCACTGCAATACGATGAGACTTGCCGGAATTATTCAGAGGGAGAGGAGGAATTGATTGAGTTTGGGAGGAATAAGCAGCCAAAGCAAGATGGGACGGAACAAGTCGTCGCTCGTTCAAAATTTGCTCGACGAGAGGCGCAGCCAATACTACGCTCTGTTTATAGAAGATCCTTGATTGGAGCATTTGTTTCCTCTTGACCCTTGTTCCCTCACCTTGCAATACTGCAGGTACCGGGTCTGATAGTCGAATTAGAACGTGCCGTTGCAGACCGGGGTTCAGAACTCTCGACTTCTCACCATGTACCCAAGTTGAGCATGCAACCATCATACAAGGTGCCAGTCTTTCGCACAATCTCATCATTCTTTCGAGCGCTACTTCTTATTATCCCTCCATAACCCTATCCATCACGGACATGCCTGAGATGCCGTGGGTTACAACAGTCTTTGCTCGCGATATCTCTCGGACCCAGATGTTTCCAATCGCCATAACCGTTTGCTTGGGTGCGATCATAGCCTTAGCAGTGTGGGGCATTGCTAAAGTCCAAACGGCATCTAGATTTGCACCCAGACAGCCAGTCCCACAATCACTTCCAGAGCTCATGAGTCGCCGAATTTGTGATATATCGAAAGATATCACAAGAGAGCAACTGCAGCATCGGCTTGAAGAATGTGTGCCGAATTCGAGCCTTGGATCTCACCATGAAGAGAACGGTCTGCGCTTGACTTTTGCGCGTTCTTCTTCCCAATCCTACATGGCAACAATAACTTCATATGAAGCCCTTGAGCACTTAGAATATCCTGTAGATACTGGCTTTATTGGCGTCACTCCTCTTTTTGAAAGTAGCTGTGCACATGTGGAGTGAGTAGAAGACCCCTTTAAAGGCAGTAGAGATGCAGTAATTAATAGATAGACAGTATAATTGCGGTTCCGGGTTTAGGAAGCCACGCAATCGGCGCATTCAAGAGCAAAACCCGAAATCAAGTCTGGCTCCGCGATTTCCTCCCAAAAGACATTCCCGCGGCCCGCATTCTTGTCTATGGATATAATACTACAATTACGGCAAGAGATTCAAACCACTCGATTACGGATTTATCTATAGCTTTCTTGGATTCTATCAAGGCTTTCCGGGCAGCTACAGAGGTAATGTTATATAATAGATCCATATTAACTTTCTTACTTATATACTTTAGACACGCCACCGGCCAATTGTCTTTATTGGTCACAGCTTAGGAGGCTTACTTATCAAGGCTGTACGCTTATCACACTTATTCTGTTCAAAATAGTCAGGGCTAATTTCCAGAGCAGGCCCTATCCCTAGCTTATGATGGCAAACACCTTAAACCTAATAATGACATCTTTAAAGCATCCTACGGCCTAGTCTTCTTCGGTGTACCAAACCTTGGGCTGGAGCTAGGAAACTTAAAGAAGATTACTGCCGGACAGCTCAACGAGCAGTTGATCCATGATCTTCAGGTAAAGAAAGATTCAGAACCAACAACATTTTTAGAGGAGCTAAAGACCAAGTTCATGCGTGTTTGCTATAATCAAGACCCAAAGTTCAATATTATATCATATTATGAGCGAAAGACAACTCGTACAGCAGAGGTTAGTTACAGATCTTGTTATAGCTGAAAGAATACTTATTCCCTCTTTAGGAACTTGCAGACGGGAAATTATCAAGAACTGGCCCCGCTTGCTTGGTGGTAACGAAGGAGTCGGCATGTCGAATTGGCGAAAATAATGTCCATCAGGAATTACCTCTTGATACAGATCATTCAGACCTTGTGAAATTCTCTAGTCCGTCGGATAATGCATACGAGAGAGTGCTGGATAGATTGAAGGAACTGGTTGAAGATGCTCCAGGTATTGTTAGCAGACGATTTTCCATGAAAAGGGGTATGTCTTAATAATTTCGATCTAATTTAAATAGCAAATTTAAAACTAATCATATTATAAGAACTCTCTCCTGATGAAAAACGCCATTGGGATGACCTTAATAGACCTGATTATAAATCTTTCAAAGAAGCGGAGAAAGTAGCCAAGCCAAGCAAAGGTACACTTCAATGGTTAGTTACAGAGTCAGAAGATAAGTCGACACAAGAACTGCAAAGCCTCCAGAATGAAAGCCTCCGGAATGATGATTTCAAGGAATGGCGGGACTCTAAAAGTTCAGGGTCACTTCTTGTCACTGGAGCTCCAGGGCAGGGGAAATCCGTGCTATCAAATTTCGTTATCGACCATCTTAAAGATTTTAGCAATTGCAAAGTCATCTACTATTTCTGTAACATTAAGAACGATGAAGTTTCGCGGACAGCATCACATATACTACAAGCTCTTATCGTCCAGCTATGTGAGGACCAGCGACTATTTCAAAGTCTCCCTAATCGCTTCCAAGAGCGCCAGGCGGAAAAATTCCACTCAGCTCCTTTTGATGACCTTTGGAGGACCTTCGATGATCTAGTCTCGATAAGTGTCTATAGTTGTATTTATTGTGTCATTGACGGACTAGATGTGTACCGTACGGAGATGGAAGCCCTCCTTGGGAATCTCATCAGATTAATGAGTCAGAATCACCCAGCAGGATTCATGTTCAAGCTATTCTGCACCAGCAGGCCAGAAGAAGTTGCAGATATCGGGTTATTGCCAAAGAAAATTCTCCGTGCCTCTCCGAGCGACCTCGAGCTGTTCGTTAAGGCTCGTTTAGAGTCTTTCCCGGAGAACTTTACCGAATTCAAAGAAATTATCCGTGAAGGAGTCGAGAATCGGATCAAGGGGACTTTCCTCTGGGTAGACATCGTGCTACGCAGACTTCGAAAGGAACGCTGGCCATCACCCGACAATATTAGAGGAGTGATTGAAGGCAGTCCCCACGAACTTGACGAATTGTACTGGGTCCTTGTCGAGAGGGTGTTTGAAAAAGATCCACGAAGCGTTGTCATTCTAGCTTGGATAACGTTCGCCAAAAGACCACTCAGACTTAAAGAGCTGGAAGTTGCGACAGCCATAGCAGCGAAGAGCGGTGGCATGAGTTGGAGAGAATGCTCGGGTTCAAAGTCTCCATTGAATAGCAGAATTATTCAATCAAATCTAGGAACACTAATCGATATAAGTGATGATACCCCTTACTTGATCCACCAGACTTTGCGGGATTTCCTTTTAAAAACCGAACTTTGGCAAACTTCGCCCGTTATGTTGAATTTTAAACCACCAGAACTTCTTCTTGCAGATGGCTGCATGAGATACTTGTCCTTCGAGGAGTTTAAAGTCGACGATATAGTTCCGGACGAAAAGTTTCAAGTCGACGATATAGTTTCGGACGAAAAGATTCATATCTTTCCAATCTATCCAATCAACCATATAGTTCCGGACGAAGATTCAGGGCTTTATTCTCTTCTTTCCTACACAAGTAACTACTGGCATACTCATATCCGTACGCCAGAAGCGGCTCAAAGATATTTAGGAATACTGGAAATTATTTTTAAATTGCCTAACTTGAAACTTTGGGCAAAGAAAGAAATATATGACGATATAGATATTCCTTTAACATTTTGCGAGATAGCCATTCGCTATGATATTGGCTGGCTTGCAAATATACTATTAAATAAGATATCTAATAGTTTTAGTGAGAGTTTTGATGAGAATTGTCTAGTTGAAGCAGCAAGGTCGAGCCCACAAGTTCTCAAGGAATTATTAGTTCATCCTAATATGAAGAAGATAAAGGTGACAGATAACGTGGTTGAGGCCGCCGTACGGAATTCCAGGAGTGGAAATGATGCAATGACATTGCTACTTCGAGAGAGAGGTAATGAGGTTAAGATTACAGAAAATGTGGTCAAGGCCGCCGCAAGCAGTGGAAAGGAGGTGATGACATTGCTACTTCGAGAACGAGGAAATGAGGTTAGGATTACAGAAAGTGTGGTCAAGGCCGCCGCAATCAGTGGAAAGGAGGTGATGACATTGCTGCTTCGAGAACGAGGAAATGAGGTTAAGATTACAGAAAGTGTGGTTAAGGCCGCCGCAAGCAGTGGAAAGGAGGTGATGACATTACTACTTCGAGAACGAGGAAATGAGGTTAAGATTACAGAAAGTGTGATCAAGGCCGCCGCAAGCAGTGGAAAGGAGGTGATGACATTGCTACTTCGAGAACGAGGTCGCGAGGTTAAAATCACAGAAGAAGTAGTTAAGGCCGCTGCTGAAAATAATAATGGAGATAAGATAATAACATTGCTACTTCGAGAACGAGGCAATGAGGTTAAGATTACAGAAGAAGTGGTTAAGGCCGCTATAGGAAATTACGGCGGTAGGGTAATAACATTACTGCTTCAGGAACGAGGGAATGAGGTTAAAATCACAGAAGAAGTGGTTAGCATTATTGCCCGGACTTTTGATAAAGATATATTGGCATTACTGCTTCAAAAGCGAGGGAACGAGGTTAAGATCACAGAAGAAGTGGTTAAGGCTGCTGTGGGGAACTATGGTGGTGTGTTATGATTTGGAGGATTGAGTAGATCTACAGCACAATAAGAGTAACCAAGATGAAGGAAGAAAGATGATAATAATATTAGAAGAGAAGAGGAGAAGAGATTTTCTCCTCATCTTAATACTAATAGCCACTAACAATGTGACCAACTGGCTCGGATGAACTGACTTCTGATTCTTAGAAGACTAAACTAGAGAGAAAAGAAAAGAGAAAGGAAGCTCAGGAGAGTGCGAGGTCT